>JAGDQP010018766.1:9621-35971 GCA_022664845.1 Lepisma saccharinum
TATATATATATATATATATATATATATATATATATATGGGTCATTTTCAAATTTCTTGTACATTTGATGTCCCTGGCCCTTAACGATCTGTAACTCAATATACGATAAACTTCAGTAACTGGAAATATCGTAACAACGAAACAGCGTGTCATTGATGAATAGCGAAACTCGAAACATTCGTATATATTATATATTTTTCTCATAATAAGGTTTTAATTGCACCAAAAGTGTAAAAATTCCCTGTCCCTAGCTATTGGAGAGTTAATCATTATAGTTATTTTTTTTTACGAGAAACATAAATATCTTCAAACTAATGGCTTTTATGGTTGTCAAAACATGTCTTCAGAATAAAACTGCTTACGAATCCTGAATCATTTTTTATAATTAAATTATAAATTATTTTACAATGCCCTTTTAAAATTTCTACTCTGTTACGCTTATTAGTTCACACGGATTTCAAATTCGTCCTGGCAATATTGTTAGACTGGAGCATCATGGGAACAAGAAGGTGATAACATGTACAACTGCTTTGTGTAACGAGTATTTTGGTTCCCTTACGAAGATATAGTTTAACGTAAAAGTGAGTGCACTTTTCGATCATCTACTCTGTTACACATGTTATTACCACTAAAATAATAGTAGCGTCGCTTATAATTAACTTGTGATTTGACATTCTGGATTTCTTAAGTATCTGAAAATGTCTAGGAATTACGAGTTCAATATCTTCGTCTCCTGTCAGTTTAATATGTTTTTCTCCACTCTGTTACTTTCCGCTTTGTTATCTATCTTCTTGTGAGATCACACGGTGGACTGTGAAAAAAAATGTCAGAAAGTTACTCTACGATTACCTAAACTGAAAACATTTAGGTATTTCTAAAGATTATATGTCGTAGAGCACATCTTGAATAAAAAGTACAAAAATTCAGTAAGCACTTTTCTCGATTAATTTTAACGAAATCTCCATGAAATTTGAAAATGGCTCATATATTATTTTCTTAACTTGTTCACTACACAACATTAATAGTTACATGCTACAAGATTTGAAGATCTACGCGTGATACATATCATATTTTTCTATCATACCGATAATTAATGTTTTAGCAACATTTTGCCCTCTCTTTCGGACTCCCTAAACGCATTTCCTCGCGTTTTCAATAACTGCTATGAGTAATGAAGTTAATAAACACGCCGAAACAGCGTACCACAACGAATGTCAGGTAAACTAACTAACAAGGTACGTACCCAAATACGATCACTCCGATTTCGTTCAAATTTTCAGAAAAAGTGCACACTAATGTCTTAACGCTGTAGATCACCCCCGCCATCTTGGTACGCACCTTCCATTGATTTACACGGGAATTGTTTTACTCATTTTATGCCTCTCGGATGTAGAATATTTAAGTTCTGCTTTCACAAAATTTGTCTTGGTGGTTATTTTGACTCTTGTATAGTTTTGGTTTGTGAAGTTTCTCTAAATATATAATTATAATGTATTATTAATAGTTTGCTATATAAATCACAATATGTTAACGGGAAATTATACTGTTCCTGTGTAAAATATTGCATTTCTATAAAGTAGCATGAGTAAAAGAGAACATGACAATAAACTGGGCGAAAACAGAAGTTAAAACTATACTCCTGAAAAGTATAAAACGAGTAAAACAATTCCCATGTTAATCAATGGAAAGTGCGTACCAAGATGGCGGGGGTGATCTACAGCCTTAAGCATGACCGTGCAGGATTACTATTAAGAAATGCGCAGTTTTGGAGCTATAGCTGTGCAAAGTTAGGGCGGGATCATCACAAATGACTTCATATATCCAGAAACGATAACGCAAGTCGTGTTGGTTTAGCAAATGACAATGGAAGTTGTACGCAGTGCGTCTATTTCAGCAAAGTTTGTGATTAAGGAGGGGTCGCATAGACGTGCTTTCATAAGTACAAATTTCATGATCAAGGAATTACTATGGGTTCAAAGGTAAGTGTTAAGCGCCAATCTCCAATCATAAGCTTTCCTGAAATAGATATATTGGGTTACAAACATCTTGTGATTGTGAGTTGTTAAACTGGCACTGTTCGCGTTATCATTTCTGGATACCGTATTGTGCTGCCCCTAACTTTGCACAATTCTAGCTCCGAAAATGCACATTTGCGAATAAAACGCCAGCTTGGTAATACTTCTGCGCTTCTTCCGGAGATTTGAACGAGATCGGAGGGGTACTTACGTCGTAAGATTTAACGTATGAGTTAAAAAAATTTCTACTATAATGAGTGGCGTGATACTGAAACATGCATGTATCGAGGTCATCTAACTTCAACAGTCTGGGCATCTCTATCCATTTTAACTTTGATGAGTTGTGATCGAAAACTTAAGCTTCTGGTGATAAAATTGAAAAGGTGCTGAAAGGCAGATTGCATGCAATAATGTCTACCCATTCAAGTTGCTTAGACTTGAAGATCAGAAGAGAAAAACTCACATCGAGAAAAACAAAATTGAAAGAAAGAGAAATAGAACGAGGAAACAACAACAAGAACAAAAACAAGACGAAAGAAAGAAAAAAAAAAGAGTCAAAGTTTTATTAAGTGCTTTGATGTATCGATTTATGATTCAAGTCACTCAGAAAGAGGTAATTTCAAGTGTTGCTCTTGGTCTCTCGTACTTCCCTTTTAAAACCCCATTTTCATTATTCAATGCACGAACCCAGGACCACACTGATGAATACTGATTTCTTTTACAATAAAAAAAAAAAAAAAACAAGAAGTGAAGAAGAAGAAAAAGAGGCTTTTGAAGGAAAGTTTTTCTCGGCCTACGCAGGTGAGTAGAATGAATTACATTCCCTTAAGACTTCGATTCCTCATTCTTTTTTATTTTGTTTCCATGTCATCCGCTTTTTCTTCACTTTTCCCTGTTCTTTTAATTTCTTTTTCAAGGGTTGAACTTCATACATAATAAAATATTTAAATGTGCTGTTTTTTAGCGTAAGGTTTTCACGCCTGTTTGGCGCCTAGATTGACCACATTCTCTTAAATATAATTATTGATTTTAAGTGGAGAGAGCAGTAAGCAGAAGGATAAAGACGAAAATTTTGGTAGTTTAAAATTAGATAATTTACACTTACATGGGATCAAGATATATATCAAGGAGGTTTAACTACATGGCTCTTGTCTAATATTTAAAATTAAAAACATGACTTCAGTCTACTTAGGTAATGAACTTTACTCTTGAAAATTTACTCGTTACTACCCAACGCGAAATAGCAAGCACTCAATGTATCTTGTTTCGAAATATCTAAAGCGTTCGATGCTTTGGCACTGCAAAAGAAATACGGTATTCTACAACTTATCGTCTGTTCAGAGTAAAATAGAAGTCCTTCTTACTTCCGTTATGGAAGAAAGGAATATTCAAAACGCTGACCATCACTTTGCCTGAAATAATAAAAAATCAAAGAAACCAGCCCTCTCAAATAGGGAAGAGAACGATACGAAAGGGGAGACCTTCGATAGATTGGCGACACAAGACTTGATCCTACCCCCAGTACCACATCAGTATAGGTTGATATCAGCAACGGACAAGTTTCAATTTCGTACGATGTTGTTATCTAAACTCAGTCAACATCGAGTGGCAAACACTTCTGCCGACATTGTGCTATTGATGCCGATGGGTAATGATATTGATCGCTGAGAGGAATTTTTGTTTTAATAAAAGGAGTAAAGTATACTTTTCAGTAGTTTTAGAAAAAAAAAACCGTGATCTTCTTTATACACTGTATTTATTCTACTACGTGTCTTATTCGCTTTTCTTCAAATATAGTTGAAAATTTGCTCACTTGTCTTCTACCGGAATCGAAGCTGCAACCTTGTGATTTGTTGTCTTTTCCACTCAGCCACAGATAATAATACGTCAATTATGCATTTCATTAACTCAGACATGAAATGTGGTGACGCTGACAGACTTTTCATTACAGAATTACTTTAAGCAAGGAGCACGTAAAAGTTTTATACATGTTACTTTTGTATAACGCGGGGCATTTCTCGATTACATAGAAATTCTGGATAAAGTATAACACATTTCGCATGCTTCAGCAATTCAGTGTTATTGGCCCGATAATGTCCCGATATTCTTATGCTGCTAGAGTAGGCTCACGCGAGAAATCTTCTCGTGTTTTCGCGTAATCTTACGTTCATAATCTAATGTACCTTATAATGAAATAATATAAGCAACATGTACTGTACAGAAGACGTAAAGTACAACATGTACGCGTACCTGGATACACCAAATCAGACAGATAGATATATATGACTGATTTGGCAATCAAACCCTCCACCTGCATTGAAGTAGAATGCTCTTAGGATCAGTAAATTACGATTTCCCTAGGCTGAAGCCCATTCTTTAGTGAAACATCATTTACTGTTACAGCTATATCAAAAACTACACATAAAGCAAGTTCAGCTAAACTGCATATAGAATATTACAATTAGATCAATTGATTATGGTAAGGTAAGATGATAAAGTTTGAAACTCTAGCTTTTTCAGTCATAATTAAAAATATCTTTGCAATGAAGCATTTTTTAAATAATTATCACGGTTTCCAAATGTTACATGATCAATTTTACGCCAGAAACTTCGCTCAATGCTATTAATGTGAAACAGCAGAACATTGGAACAAAAATGGGTTACCAAAGTTCATAGGAATAATTCAATTGTTGTGTCTAAGCAAATAGTGGCGTACAGGAAGTGACTGAGTTTGTTTTGTTTGAAACTCCTGACTACAGTTTTAGTCTAAATTACGTTTTATTAGGGAAATGGTTTCAGTAAGATCTGCCGGTTTGGCACTTTAACAGAAAACATGTTTTAACATTCGCTGTAGCTCCAAAACGCCAGAGGTGATCAAAATACTTTTCTTATAAAATTATTTAGAAAAATAATTCATGGTTCAAGTAAAATAAAAAAATTCTGCTTTTGTTAAATGTTTTCAAGCTGATCTTTAAATATGCAATTTTATGCCCAATCTTTTGTTTGAATATTTTTACACTTAGTAGTTTTTGAGTTACTAGTGATAGACAGACTTGGTGATCAGCCACCATTCTGTAACGATTAGCTCTTGTATCAGTAACACTGTTGCAAATACCAGAGAATGTTTAATTTAAAATTTGTTTGATATTCAACGGTTGTTTCAAACAAATAAGCCGACCGGGTAGCCGTGTGGTCCAAGGCGTTAGGACAACGACTCGAAGGTCCCGGGTTCGAGTCCAGGAAGGGGCATGGACGTCTTTTAACTAGACCGTGACGGATAATCGTGACGGGCCGAAGTCAACAGTTACTAGACTGCCCATGTAAAATAAAGTTTACCAAAAGTTTTTTTTTTCGAACTGATAAGATGTCACCCTTTATTTCTACAACTTATTTTTTGGTTTAGCACCCGCAGAGGTATTTCCTGCATACCATTGATTATGTAAATATCGTTATCGTTATTGAACTCTTCATATGCTAAATTATCAATTTCTCCATTTCAAAACACTACGGCAAATACGTTCCGAACTATTTGCGGGGGAGGAAGTTACTCAAGCACTCTGTTATATACAGTATACACACACACACGCCTCGCAGTTGACTGTATATAAAGTAAGTGGAAATGGAACTTTACACAGAAATAAAATGAAAAAAAAAAAAACTTTTTGCCTGTACAAGTGTAGGTTCACAAGTACTTCTAATACACATTTTGCCTCCGCTTTAAATAGAAGACCACAGAAGCGTACCTCACTCATATCCCGCACGTCCCTTCTAGTCACTCAAAAACTGACGTATACACGAACTATTCACTGACCTGTTTTCCAGACAATGAAAATGATTAAATTATCTCCTCTGTAGTTACTGACGCATAGGAAGTTTCAAGTTGCATTCACTTCTAATTATTTTCTGCTGAAATAATTTAATACCCGTAAGCTATACACACGAATGTAGTGCTGTTATATATGGACCATTTAATATTTTATTTACACAAACCATTGTGTTCAAAGAACAACTCAATTTCAATAGTTACCAAATTGTGGATATTATGTGCTTCTCGGGCAAATCAAGCAAAAGCGTTTATAAAGCAAAAGTGATACGGTTAAAGGCATGACCAAATTAATAAAAATAGCTTGGAATCATAAGAGTCAATGACATAATGTAGTCGAGTACTTTGCTTTTAGCAGATCAACGAGCACGGATACAGAAGGAACACGAAAACTAAAACGATACATCTACTGATTTGGCGCGTAAGCCTTTCTGATAAACCTTGAACTAAATAAACATATATACCGAATTAAATGAAGAAGTCTGAGAAAAGAGAGACGTAGAGAAAATAGCTCTTGGAGATTGAATTTGGGAATATTAATTGAAACGTAAGACAAATTTTCTTTTCTTTAAATTATTGGATTCTATACGACTTTCAAGAGATTTTTTTTAATATATACCGGTAGTGTACGTACCATTTCTGAAACTCCTATAGATAGTCCCATTCAAATTCTAATTAGCTTCCTAAAGGTAGGAAATATGAGATGTTTCCTTACAAAATCAGCGTAGTTCAAAATCCGATCATGATCGCAAAGAGACTTATTTTATTTAAAATCTTGAATTTTATCCCCTTTGATTGTTTCTTGAATTAATATTAACATGCAAAAAGAGCCGGTGAACTTCTAAGGACCTATAATTTTTAGTAAATTGGGTTCCGAATCACTACGTATAATGAATTTAGGCGAGAACTGAACCTGTGATCACGTGCACAGAAGGAAAAAGTCGCCAAGTATGTGCACGGAAATAGAACGAACACCACACCAAAGCCTTTACTCCGTTCATGCCATTTTCTGTATTTAAAAGTTTTGTCTTAATATTGTAATCGAAATCTTTCGGGTGATACCCTCTTTTTTTCTTGTTAGTGTCCATCTATCTTTGTGTGCTTGTCTTGTACTTTCAGGATCATTATTTCTTCTTTGCGTACCCAAGCGTAAAGAAAAATGTAAGAATGTTGAAAGAGAGAGAGAGAGAGAGAGAGAGAGAGAGAGAGAGAGAGAGAGAAAAGCTCAAATGAAGATACATTCTGCTTCTTCAAATTTATTCTGATATTCTGAGTTGCTCTTTGATGTTATTGAAAGTTTTTAGTTCTCCCTTGCCATTTCGATGAATGTTTTTGCTTTTTTCGTGCATATTTTTGTGTCCCCAGAAAGCAGAAATATTATTTTTCTTTCTTTCTTTTGAATACTACAATTTATTTTCGAAAATAAAGAGAGGTAAAGAGAGAGAGAGAGATTCAAAGCAATTTCATATTTCCTGAATTGAGCCTTCTACCTTTTCAGTCACAGGATCTTTATGTTCATATAAGTTTTCCTTTGGGATAAAAAAGGAAGAATGGCTTGGATATATTATTTTCAATTTCAGTGCGTATATGAGGTTATATGGATGACTTATATTGAACGACAGCGTTGTATTGCTTCTGTTCTTACGATCTAAAGTTCTCTATCAAGCCAATTATGATCATTATACTTAATCAAACGGCAATGATGATGATGCTTCCTTACATTAGCATCCTAAATAACCTTGGACAATAAACTCAGATTCTTGCTGAATAACTAAGTTATTTTAAGACATAACTTGAAGGCTATCTTTATGCGCATTTGCGTTCTTCTCGTCAGTAAATGTCTCAAAAGAACTTTGTTTTTCGAAACAGGTAATATATTTGAAGACATAGTAATGTGCTTTTCCGTATTACTGGAATACTGTCCACAACGGTAGGACATTCATAGCAATTTTAACGATCTCAATTTATGCCCTTGTCTTACAATATGATCATTGTTCTTCAGTAAAGTATATTACATTTACTACTCTTCCTTTGTCCCCTCTCTCTTGAACCATACGTTCAAACATATCCTTAATTATTCAATTCAAAGGTACTATACAGCACTGCTACATCTCTCTTTGCTTTCTTCAGTATTGTGCATACACCGGTATTTAACTAATATATACTATTTACTTCCGTTACATCTTCGTTATTTCGTTGCATTACACGATTTGAAGGCAAAGGACTGGGTCACTGTTCGTCGCACGTCATTCTCATTTTGCAGTGTTTTCTCGGAAAGATGGTTTTCAGGCTGTGAGAAAGACAGTAGTCTGTTGGTGCAAGATCTGGTGAAAACGCCGAATGGGGGTGTTTATCCCACCCACATACCCCGATCTTAACACATGCCCTACTTTCCCGTTTCCGAGCGCGCCCTTGCGATTAGTCAGAGCAGGACGTTCTCAACGATGCGGTACGGAACCATTGAAGCTGCTCATAGTAGACATTTGCATTGATGGTCTAGCTACGTGACGAGAGCTCGAAATGGAATATCCCACGGATATCCCATTAAACATACAATATCACTTTGCAGGGGTGGAGATCCTGTTTTCTCACAGTTCCTTCTCCCCCGCCCCCCAATTTAAGTACTCACTGCCGTTTGTGTGTAATGCTATGGTAGAGGACTCACTTTTCATCACCTGTCACCATCCCGGAAATGGCTCACGTCTGTGATGGGTGAGCAGGGAACTACAGATGTCAACTCCCTGCTGCTTCTGTTGAGGCGTTAACACATGGGGTACCCATTTTCTGAGTTTCGACACGTACCCTAGGGCCCGGAGATGACGATGAATGATCGAATGTGTGACATGGAGTTCTGTGGTCAGTTCTTCAACAGTTTGCATTAGATTTTCCTCGACAATATTGCTCGCAGGGCATCGTTGTCCATCTGCACCATCGTCTCCCTTCTTGTGGTTTATCGGTGAGGCTGATGTTCCTAGACCGAAACCTCTGGAATCACCTCTTGCACTTTCGCACATCCACAACACCCTGACCATATACGTCATTGATATGTCATTCCGCTGCGTTGGCTGGATGTTCTTGTTGAAATCCGTATAACATAACATACCGTGTGCGGTCCTCCGACATTGTCATGCCTAAAAAATGTGAAGTAGACCGTCCCCCTTCTACACACAGCTGCACAATCAAGTGTCCTATATGACTCAGCTATGGCACGCTCCATCTACTACACTATTCTCTCATCAGATGGCGTTTTTGCAGTGGTCATCACACATACGACATTACTTATCAGATAACCCGGTGCATACCATTAAGAAACAAATAGTTTGTCATTGCGTCCACAGTGGTGCTAATTGCATTTCTTTCTCTTCGACTTCGTACTTGTATAAAACTATTAAGTATAAAGGCTGAGCTTGTTTAGATCACTTCCTTGTAAGATTAATGTAGGTAGAAGAAGGTGGAAACTAGACCTATTTTTTACTTCTAACTCTCCGCTGCAATGTAGTTCATTAATTAAAAGTGTAAACTATGAAAGAGGAGTTTACTTAAATTGAGTTTATTCTTAAGACTAACGTATCCCAAATAGCTGAACTCTTTGTTGTAACCAAGAACTATGAACAAGTGTAAGAGTTCAATTTCTTTTTCAGTTTACAAACAAAACATAACACTAAGAAAAAGATCCCACAAACTCTAAGCTCTCTTCTCATAAGTTTTAAAGCAAACAGAAAATATCAGTGGTGAATAAGTACATTTACGAAGAAGAAATCTCGTTTCTCTGGAATAATTAATAAAGTGTAGACAGTAAAATGCATCAAATCATTTTTATGGATCATCCTGTTATATGAAGGGTAAAATTGGATTCCCTGAAGAAAACCATTTAAAATGTACATATACAGGGGGAAAATCACGTACCGGTAATGAAAAAGTTTTGCAGAGAATAAGTGAAAAATGTATTACGTATAAAAACTGTATTAGGTTTTTACATTTTGCCAATGACAATAATATGTATTAATAATTCATTTTAATTTTATTTCAAACCAGTGTACACATTGCATTGAATATGTTTATAAATCTAGGGTTTTATTGACAGATTAATGTTGAGAGTGTTTGCGAACAACAATTTCTTAGAATTTTGGATGTAATAACAAAGTTCCTTTAAAATTATTGAAGCAAAGAGCAAGGAATCTAACTTCGAACCTTATGGAACTCCCAATAGTACTTAATAGCCTAATGATCTGTATCCTTTGCACCGATTAATATACGATGCGTAATTCTAAAAAAAATGGAAAAGAAGAACCAGAATTGATTAGAACATTATTAAAGGGTCTATTTATTATTGAACGATATAATTTTCGATATGTCTGAATATGAATGGGGCAAACGGGTGCATTCATACGTAGATTTACGGAAGAAAAGTGCAAGATAAAACTAAGAGCACAAGGGATATGAGAGCATCATAGAACTGTTACTGTTGGTAGATCATTAGTAACAATAGCTTTTCTGCTATAACTTAATTTTATAAAACGGAAAATTACCAAAATTGGTTAAGAGAAATGAACAGAAAATCCGAAATACCTCATATCTTCCATCTCATGTGAGATATGACGTCAACTGGATAAATGTTCCCAGTTGGTAGCAACTAACATCAGAAGACGGAACAGGATACCCAGCGACGTGTCACGGTTTGTGGTTGTGGAGACGTGGTTACAAAACTCGGTCGAGGTGACATCCCCTCCTCCTGTGTCCTTGTTTACCAGCATCCCTCCTGGCACCTGGTTAGACAAGCGGGAGAATTTCTCCTAAACTTGACATGACGTCACTGAAGAAGATTCAGTGGTGCAATAGCCAGTTGTGACAGCGGAAAAAAGGGAAAACGTTGGAAACACGTGAGCCCTTCCTTCTCTCATCTCTCTCTCTCTCTCTCGTTGGATGCACTAACCCAATGGAAAAAGAAGAAAACGATCATGTAATAACACTAATGATCTGTAAAACCAATTTAACGTTATGTCACTGCAAGTCAATCTCGGCAATGATAACACACCACTTTAATACATTCTTCCAAGCTGACTGTTTAAATATAAGAGGTATATATTGGAGTTCTAAAAACCTATAAAATATTGTACAATAACTAAATGGTATGAGCAGCTGCCAGTTGCATTATTCTATAGATTAGGGTGGATATGTGTGAGTGTTTGAGTTCGAGTCCTGGGATGTATTTGAATGTTACTATAGTTTAAAATTTACATATATGCAATTTATAGAATTGTAAGCTTCAAAATACTTTTGTTTTAGTTTTTACTTCTTTTGTACCTTAGCGGCTTTGGCCTTAATTATTAAGTCCTATTTGCTAGCGAGGCTGAAAAAAGTCTGGAAAATCCTAAGTCAGAATAACCGTCGGGAGCGGGCTTTGAAACTGCACTATCGGAGTTCACTAGAAAGATCTTAAGGCTGTCGCATTCTCTCTATTTGACAGAAGACAATTGCAAATCATCTCAGTTCATTTTCGCCAGAAATATTTGGATTATAAAGTTGCTTCAAAGTGATAAATGATCACCATTGTTTTGGTCCAGATAAAAAGTTGCCTAACCTTGTGATAACAGCTTAAGACTTGTTTCCGGTTGATTGGAGTTCACAGTAGCGTTCACCTTCCGTTGAAAATCATATAAACTGACATGTGACGTGTTCTAGCTACAGAATTTTGGATACTATACGATGATTAACCAAGTTGGTATTAATATTCCAAACGAACTGGTGAGCTTGTAAGGATTATATACTTTAGTAAATTGAACGCTAAATTACTATGTTCAATAGAACCTCATGGGACTTGAACTCGTGACTAGCAGTGGTGTTAACAATGCGGGGTCTACCGTACGATAATTGATTAAGGATGTGGATAACATAAAGACAGCGCAAAACTGAGAAATTCAAATAATTGCAATTAATTTCTATTGAAGCATGTTCGTAAATAATAATTACTCTGCCTCCCTCAGTCTCTGTAATGATTCCTTCTTAATTCCTGTGAATTGTTATTATATTCAAATAGATAGATTTAGGGAATGTTCATACCTTGCCTAACAACGTGAATTGTAAGTAGAGATTTTGTCGTCTTCTTAGTTACTTGATATATTAGTTATTCAAATTCTGCTAATGGTGAACTGGAATAAATAATTTACTGTGGCCGATGTTATTTAGCAAGTTTATTAGGAATATGTTCTGTAAGTGTGTGGCTCTATACTGATGTGAGAAATATTCAGTTGGTATATAATGCAGCCTCTAGTAAGCTTAGAAACTTCTTTGACAGGTAGTGTTTTTATTCATTCAAGGACTCCAAGTGTCAACAAAAATCGAATGGTTCAGCATGACAACTTATCATGTTAAGCTCATAGTTGTCCGGACATGGTATTAGGCCCATGGAATGGTCATTCCCTTTTCGTATAGCATTTCCGTGAAGCATCCGCTGGAGACGTGGAGAGGTTCATTTGAGGTTTAAATCCACCAATTACGGATGCGACGGAATTATTGAATGATATGTGAACTGTATGGCCGGATATCGGTACAGGTTTCTATTCTATTCTACGCTTCCTCTAATGGATTTCCTTCTCTGAGTTTGTTGTAGCCCAATCCATGATAATCACTTGACCTAAGGCATGACACTGTATTTATCAGAAACATGTTTTAATTATTTCTTGATAATCTACGCACAAATGAAGACTTGAAGTAAATAAGTGCTATTTTGTGAAAATTGCGTTGTATGTTGTTAGGCCTGTAACATATATAAAAATCAAAGACCAAGTACATTGTATTTCGAGAATCTTTAGAGAGTATTTCAAGATTTGCTATTATAATTCGATATCCGATATTGATATCTTGTACCTTGAATTGGTTGCTGTAATATTTTTACCTTGGTACAATACTCGAAGCCATTAATTCTGGATATCATCCTGTAAAAAATCTTAGATTTTCTTCCCTTTAAACATACAATATGACATGGTTCTTCATGCTGTTGGAAGACTAAAATGTAAATAATACCATTCTGAAAAGTTAAGTTCTATGAAGGTTTTGAAGAATAAGTAAATTTGAAATAAACGTAAAAATAGTTTATTCTAATTCATTATATATACAACACATACGCGCGCGTGTTTTTATTTATGTGTTACTAATATTAACATTAGATCAAAATTAACATTTTCCCACCAAAATACACATTATCTGTATAAACACACTTTATATTTATGCAAGCCCACTTGCATTTTCGTTGTTTGGGTTTGTTTAAATGTGGTGAAACTTGTGCTTCACCAAGAACGTCTTAATAAATTGCTTGCGAAGCTGTTTAGCGACTGGAGAAATTCGACGCAAGATTTCTCAATTATGCAACTCTGACAAGATTAAGCTGTTGTCTTACTCAGTTGCTCAGATGATGGCACAAGATTTATGAAGGAACAGAGAGACAAGGAAAGAGATAGACTTGTGTGTGTGTGTGTGTGTGCGTGAAAGAGAGAGAGAGAGAGAGAAAGAGAGATGTCTTGACGGAAATACAAGTACAGACATAGTCAAGGAAATTCTTGACAGAATGATAGAATATGTCGGAAGGTACTCGTCGTTCTTGGTTATTATTTGGGAACGTGATATCAAATGGTAACTGTGATATTGGGATGTTGCTTGTATTGTATAGTTACAATGACTGAAAGGGTTGGAAGACAATAGACTAACTGAAAATGAAGCGAGAAGGGAGAGAATGTTAGAGAAATGTTACCGAAACCAGAAGACTATCGAAACAAAGGAACAACAATGATGAATGATGCAGCCAAGTTTGAACACAAACAATGGATTGACCTAAACCAAGACAAGTACGGGGGAGTTTTGTTGTGGATGAAATTGGGGGAGAGGAATGATGACAGTTCTGGTCTTAAAGCTATGTGTTTGCCGCGAATACATTCCCTTGTTTTCAACTGGCTGAAAGAAAGGCTCCTTGCCTTCTGGGAGCTATATTCGTCGCTAGACGCTTATTGCAGCGGAAGAAACTTCATTGTCTCGTATCCATGGTTCGTTCTCAGGTAATGGGCAAGAAACTCATGGAAGGTTTCCGAGCGGTACTTCAACACAGATTAAACTGAAAAACTTTTCTTCGAGTTGTGTTATACTGGAAGACGAGACGGAGAAACTGAAGCTCTGAAGGCCTAACAAGAGCAGAAACTTAGACACTATCTTCCCCACATGACAGAATAATTAGTTTTTATGTAATTTATTAAACTTTTCGGATATATGTGGGGGAGGGTTCTTACGAAACTTCTTTCTTATACCTTCATAAAATTCTATTCATGTTTCTTGCACTTTATGAGGCAATGTCTTTCTTCTAGATGTATATCCTTGTTTAATTGAATCAAGCCAATATGATTGGTTGTTTGAAATACATAAAGAAGTTTAAACTTCTTTTATCAAATTACCAGGAAATTTAATGGAGAAATAAATTCAATAATACCGTATATTTCTATAGTTTTCCCTAATCACTCGTAACAGGAAACTATTATGTTATCTATACAGTATTTAATTAAATACCGAGATCATTTTGTTGTAGAAGTGATAACTGGATTGTGTTGTAGATTAAACAGTCTAGCTTATAGAAAATGACGACTTATTGAGAAAGCAATCAGTGTCTTTAAGAAAATGTTGAATATTCATTAACATAACAAGGCAAACTGTTAATACAAAGAAGAATCCATGTTTAAATACATATATTATTTTTAACCATGTGAAGCGGAAGAGTACATTCAGGTCTTCGACTATTGGAGATGTCTTACAAGGAAACATCTCAAATTTTCCGAAACCAAACAATGTGGAATCGAAAGAAGAGAAAAGGAGGAGGAAGGAATAAAAGTTCTTCGCTGCTGAGGACCAAAGAGACAGAGGAGAGAGGTGAAATACGAAATAATAATCTGTGTAGAATGTAATGCAAAATCTCATTTTAAACGTTAATGTCTTGAAAACGGTTAAAGGAATCGGGCTAAAATGTCACATCATAGTACAGATTAAAACACACTACTCATAGCTGTAAAAAATGTTGCCATATATAAATAAGTGTTGCTAACTAAGCTATTTTTAAAATGGGATAATCTCGTATACTAATTACTATATATTTCAAACACACATAAAAACAAACTGACCTTTGAAATCTCGCAGCATAGTGTTGCAAACTTTGTTATATATTCTAAAACAATGGCTAATTAAAAAAGAGATAACCTACAATGAATAGATACAAGTGAAGGATCACACAACTATCAGAGAGAAAGCACAAATCATAAAAGAAATATTTCCATGACATACGAGTCCAAATATTAATAAAGATAGTTGCAAAATATGCATGAGAATCAATGAAACGATGTCTCATACTGTACGAAACACTTGATTGAACTCCATGGCGTTTTCGAGATACATCGTTTCATCATTTTTCATCATTCATCATACATATCAGTTTATATATTACTCTCTTCCTGTCCTACCTCACGCTATATATCAAGATTTCCCAAGCATTACTAAATCGCGAACATTTTGGATCCATTTAAGTCACCATAGCCCCACTGTTCATGACGTATAATAAATATTAACACAATGAATATTGTAGGTAAGCAGTACGAGTTTAATATTTTATACAAATACGTACACCTGTGTATGAACAAAACAAATAGCTGAAAATTTCGAGAACACAATAATTAGTTATTTGAACAATACTGCGAGACAATAGGAAAGATACGTAATAAAGCAAACAGTGCGTTGTTATGTTGCTCTAAGAAATGTAAAGTAGTTTACATCTTAATATTATATATACATATAATATTATATACGTATATGACATATAATATTATATACGTTGGTCCAGTGGTTACTGTCGCTGACTGCTGATCGTGGGGTCCCGGGTCGATTCCCGGCTATGACAAGATATTTTTTCCAAAGCGGAGATGATGTGCAACGGTGCCTAACCAGCATCGTGATGCAATTAGAGAGCTGCTGTGAATAAAAAAATAGTGGCGATCACTGTTGATGGCTTCGGCTCTCCTCTCCCTACACGTCTGGTGAGCGTGGGAGCAGTAGGCCAACTTCTCTCGTTGGTAGAGCCCTATCTAGACTTGTGTGTTGCCATATATATTGACCGGGAAACAGGGAAAGGACCGGCAAACCAAGACTTTCGCCCCAAAAGGCTTCTGCCACTAACTGGAAGGAGACCCTTTAATTCCTCTTGCTAAGGCTTAAGGGACCAACCGGGTTAGACTCCTAATGTGCAATTCATACGTTCACGTCGTGGGGCCTGTTAGTACCCAAGCAACTGCTTGCCGAACGAACATGGATGGGCTGATCACCAACGCGCATTACCAAACAGCGTGATGAGGCAAATGTTGCAACATCTCCTTTCTTTACACATGATGGTACAAGTAAGGAAACAGCCTCGGAGTACCTCATTGTCCGGAGGACTGAATACAGCTGACAACGGCAGCGTTCAGTCCTGCAGGAAGTCAAAGGAACAAAATGCTCAGGTTTGGACTGTAGCCTGCCAGGACACCGACGCGGCCACTCGAACAGACCTATACGTGATCTGACTCTAAACTGTCAGGCACTTTCAGGAGAGGACAAATTAGAAGAATTTCAGAATAAACTAACAAGGATTAAGTGGGGCATCATAGGACTATCAGAAGTGTGGAGAAAGAATGAAGAATAGTTGGAACTACTGTCGGGGCACACGTTCTACTTCAAAGGAACAGGAAATGGAAAACCGACAGGCTTTGACTTTATAATTAATAAGGACCTTAAGACATGGGTTACAGAAATCGAAGGGATTTCACATAGAATAGCACGGGTAGTAATAAAGATAAACAACAGATACAGTATGGAAATTATACAAGTGTATGCTCCAACAACCTCACCCCAGGAAGAAGAAGTCGAAGACCTATGTGAGGAGATACAGAAGATTTTGGATAGTAGCAAAATTGTAATGGGAGACTTCAATGCGAAAGTAGGAACCAAGCAGAGCAATGACACGAAAGTTTGAAACTTTGGACTTGACAAAAGAAACAAGAGAGTAGAAAAGTTAGTAGAATTCCCAGAGGCCAACAGACTGTTCATTTCCAATATATTTTTCAAGAAACCGCCCCAGAGGAAGTGGACATGGAAATGCACAAATGGGACCAAAAACGAAATAGACTACGTTCTATCGAATAACAGGAAAATTCTGCAAGATGTGTCTGTTCTGAACAGTTTCAAAGTCTCGAGTGATCATAGGATGGTGAGATGTAAGCTGAAACTTAATACTAGACATGAGAGGAAGAAGCTTATTAGAGGAAAACTGCCACTTTTAGATCTGGAAAATCTGGGGAAACACAGACAGACATTCGAGATATAACTAAGCAACAGATTCAGCACCTTGGAAGAGTTAGAGAATGAACAAGACATCGATCGCAGAAATAAAATACTGACTGAGATAATATGAGAGACAGCCAAGGAGATAGCAGGCACCAGAAAGAAGAAAGAGAACAAAATCTCAGAAGAATCTAAACTTTTGATGAAGAAAAGAAGGAAAATGAAAGAAGAGGAAAATCACATAAAGAGGATTGAGTACATAGAACTAAATAAAACAATAAGGAAAACGTAAGAGAGGATGTTCGAAGATATAACGAAAATTTTGTAAGAAATACAATCGAGGAAAACAAGAGCCTGAAGGACACCAAATAGCAGCTTATGATAGAAAAAAAATAGCAACAAATAATTGCAGTTAAGAGACCAGAAGGGACAGTAACACAAAATAAGGAAGAAATTATAAAAATATTTGAAAATTTCTACATAGAATTGTACTACTCCGAATAAGAGCTAGGAAATGAAGACTCAGAAGAAAATGATGTAGATGGCCAGACGTAATGAAAGAAGTGGATAAAGTACTTCGAAGGATGATGAACGGAAAATCGCTAGGACAAGATGGACTGACAGCAGAGATATTTAAATGGGGAGGTGAAAAGATAAAAGAGGAACTTGTCAAATTATTCTAGATGTGCCTGAGGAAGAGAGAAGTACCATAAAGTTGGAATAATGCTGTTATTATTTTGTTGTACAAGGGGACAAAGAACGCGTCGAAAACTACAGACGAATTAGTTTACTGTCAGTTATATACAAAATGTTCACCAAAGTTATTTTATATCGTATTGAACGGGACTTAGATTTTAACCAGGCAAGGGAACAAGCTGGATTTCATCGGGGATTTAGCACAATGGACCACACACAAACATTGAGTGACGTTATGGAAATTACTATTGAATATGAACTTCCACTATGTTTGGGATTGATAGACTTTGAAAAAGCTTTTTATTCCGTCTCCTTGTCAGCAGTACTTAAATCACTTGAACATAAAGGCATCGAAGGTGCATACATAAAGTTACTGCGAAAAATTTACTCGATAGCTACATCTGTCATTAGACTACACGAAGAAAGTAAAAAAAACAACATAAAGGTGGAAAAGGGGTAAGGCAAGGAGATTCAATTTCTCCAAATCTGTTTTCTGCGGTCCTGGAGAGCGTGTAACAAAATTTAAACTGGGATCAAGTTGGAATAAAAATTAATGGCGAATACCTTCATCACCTATGATTTAACCCTGTTTGCTTCAAGTGCAGAAGAATTACAAACCAAAATGGAAGAACAGAGTAATGAGATTTCGAAATAGGCCTTAAACTGAATTTAAGTTAAACGAAAGTAATGTACAATCAACATGCGACAAAGAAGGAAGTAAAGATTAACGGAGAGACAATAGGCATAGTTGATGAGTATGTTTACCTAGGCCAGCTCAAAACATCGAATGCCAAGTTGGCTGATGAAATAAATAGAAGATGTAAAATGGCGTGGAGTTCGTTTGGAAGACTACACTTTATTTTCAAAAGTAAACTACCAATGTGTCTGAAGCGTAAAGTTTATAATCAATGTGTCTTACCTATGATGATTTACGGCTGTGAAACTTGGACATTGAGTACGCAAACTATTCAAAGATTGAGAGTCACACAAAGAGCAATGGAGAAATGCATGCTAGGAATAACCAGGAGGGACAGGAAGACAAATGAATAAATTCGCGCACAAACAAAAGTAGAGGATGTAATCAAGATTGCGAAGATGATGAGGTGCAGATGGGCCGGTCACATAGCTAGACGAACAGATAGAAGGTGGACGACAAATGTACTACATTGGATTCCTAGAGGAAAGAAATGACCGAGATGATGTCCAAATGTAAGATGGGGAGACGAAATCAAGCGTCTTTCATGAGCTACATGGATGAGGATAGCAGCAAACCGAGATATGTGGAAAGAAAAGGGGGAGGCCTTCATCCAGAAGTGGATGGAAAACGGCTAAATTATATATATATATATATATATATATATATATAGTAAATTAAGCCGAAATTTATAGCGGATACTGGTCGTAGCATACCCGAATTTTGGTTCAATTGAACCGTGACAAAGAAAGTAAACTTCTTGTACATTTCACGGTATTACTTTCATTATGGTGAATAAAGGACTGATATATTTACTTAATACAGATATCAGAGAGCACTCTGTTTTTCAGAGAAGCTTTAATGGTATTTGTACGAAAACTACTAAAAGTTAGATTTAACTATTTGTTGGGTTTTAAGGCGAGAACCTACCTACGATTGAATGGAAGACGAAGGATTTGGACACATCAACACATATATGTACATGATAACTAACACAAACTAAATGATTAAAGATGATCGACGGTGCTTGAGAGTATCAGAATAAAGCTTTGAATGACTTAATGAATGTTGCGTATGAACCTACTCACATACCTGGAGAAATATAGCGATAATAAACCTTGGTAGCTGCGTCGAGGATATTCACTCTGGTTTAAACCGAGGTCGTTCTTCTCAAAGTCGGTGGCCTCTGGATACAAGGCCCTTCGTTTCTATTTCACAAGCTGGAGTAGAGCCTGGCTGTTAGACTTTTCTCTCTCACTCACTCCGATAGACGGCAGAGTGGGTAGGAAACTTGGTGTTTTGGACGTTTGAAGGACGTTCTAATTCACTACTTCAGTACCTGATTCTACCTCATAGTCGATGATTTAATGGTATCAGGTATCTAGTTTATATAGCTAATCATCACTGCATGTGGTTTATGAAATAATCATCTTAACCAATGAGAAGAATTGTTATTTCCGCCAATTGAGAACAGAGTAAACTTTATTTGACCAATTAGAGATAGGTGGAAGTGATTGAACTTTGGTTCCTTTCTATAAATTTTGTTAAGATTCACTGAAATTCAATAGGTGTGTGTAACTTGATATCTGCTTAATACATAAGTTTGGAGTCCACTTCTGAAATGAAATAATATAATATTTTCTTTCATTACACAAAACTAGCATATTCTCCAATCACACTTTTATGATGATCAATGTTGATTTTACCTTTCAGGGAATATGGAAACACGTGCGACAGAAACAAGATATCTTTCTTGTCCTTGTCCTTGAGTACTGCGAAATAATAAATAAATCCAATTTCTCCAACTTGTTTTTGTACGGTGGCTTGTTCTCTGGTTACATTAAGTCACTGAATCAATGCTATTATATTAAACTACAAGAAAACGTGAATTTGTTTTCTTGGATTGGATCGTAAAAACAGAAAGATGATTAAAATATTTTTCAGTTCTTTCGTTGAATTAATGTGAGTTTGAGCTCTTAATAAAATAACTCCAAGTCTATTTACAATTACATTTTGCATTGGATGCTAAATACCGTTCTATATTCCTTTAATACGACTAAGATATACAATATCTCATTCTCGTAATAATTTTTCTCCTAAAACAAAACATATACAAGAAAATTTTATATTTCTCAAGATATGTTTCATATATATTACCCTATTCTGTTAGTCCTGAATCTGTTCGACATTTCTTCAGAGAAGACCTGAGCTCCATGTTTTGGCATACACTGTCGAAAAAACACTGGATAAACGCACAAAGAACACTTACACTAAGGAATGCAGAAAAATGATAAGAAAACATTTCCTGAAAACATTATTGTATTAAGGGAATTCCACACTATGGTAACTGGAACTTCTACACCAAATGCCATCTCTGTAGAAGTTTCGGCGAAGTGGAGAACACAATGTCACTCTGGATGCGTCCATTGCGTGGTCAACAGAGAACGGGTCGTGAGGAGTCGATAGTCCACAGTGGATGGTGTCTCTGGAAACTACAGACCAATAAACACTCAGGGTGTGAGGAAGTTCTCATCACAGTCACTTGGATATATAGGGGTCCACTACTGTGTGGTGGGTTCGTAAAAGTATTGTGATGATCATGTCCATCTAGGAAACAAATGTAAAAATTCAATAGTCTTTATTTCTGAAAATCAATACAGACTGGCCTGATCGGAGTGGTCTGAATCAGGAGACTTCACTGGAAGTGAAATGAAAGTTTGTTTACTGGCGTCTATTGTACGACTAACTACTCGATTTGAAGGTAGTAAGTTGGGAGACTAGTCAGTCCACCTGTACAACTTATGGATTACCGAATTCGCTGGAATCCGAGCAAGGACTGACATCAACGTAGGACGAGTTACAAAAGAAACACTACAAACAAGGTAAACGTGAGAGTAAGGAGAGTACGTTCTTACTGTCTCAGAACATACCGAATACAACGGTGTATAGGTCGTCTCTGCATGACTTGTAGTTACTGAGATCTAGGAGGGATAGAAATGGACAATACTCAAAACATGGGAAGGACCTGCTAATTTCAGAGTTTATGTGGTAGCTTATTCCATGCTTTGAGACCATTACGAATCCAAGGATGCACAATTCATCTCTGTCAGACTTGTAGTAACTGAGATCTAAGAGGGGCCCAAATGGAGAATACTAGGGGCCATAGCAGGTGTATGCATAAGTAGTTTACGGTATAACTAAGAGATGGCGCCAACGAAAAGTACGCAGCATATTCATTTGACACATACGTCATTATGTTCGTCTGACATTAAACTGCAAACATACACAAGTTGAGTCCGCCAAACACTAACGTCTTTGTTTTATCGTTCAGTGATCATGTCGAAGTTTGTACCTGAAAAAGAACATTTGCGGCACGCATTGCTTTTCTTATTTAATCAAAAGAAAAAGGTTGTTGAAAGTCATCGTGTGCTGGTAGAAACATATGGTGAACACGCTCCATCGATTAGAACATGTGAGACATGCTTTCGACAATTTAAAAGTGCTGATTTCAATGTGAAAGACAGTGCGCGCTCTGGTAGACCACAAAAGTGCGAAAACGAGCAATTGCAGGTGTTATTGGATGATGACCCAACTCAAACTCAACAGCAATTGGCAAAAGCATTAAATGTATCACAAGAAATAATCAGCAGACGTTTACGAGCAGTGGAGAAGATCAACAAACTGGGTAAATGGGTCCCACACGATTTGAATGAACGTCAAATGGAAAATCGCAAAGTCAAACGCCACGAAAGAAAATCCTTTTTGAATCGAATTGTGACGGGTGACGAAAAGTGGATTTATTTTGAAAACCCGAAGCGGAAAAGATCATGGCTTTCACCTGGCGAAGCCGGTCCTTCAACACCAAGGCCAAATCGCTTCGGCAAGAAGACCATGCTTTGTGTCTGGTGGGACCAGAGCGGTATTGTGTATTATGAACTCTTGAAGCCCGGCGAAACCGTTAATGCACAACGCTATCGCCAATAAATGATTAATTTAAATCACGCAGTGATCGAAAGACGACTGGAATGGGACGAAGACATGGCAAAGTGATTGTGTTACACGACAATGCGCTGTCTCACACAGCAAAACCAGTGAAAGACACCTTGAAATCGCTTGGATGGGACATCCTTCCGCACCCGCCGTACTCCTCAGACCTGGCACCATCTGACTATCACCTCTTCGCATCAATGGGGCACGCGCTCGCAGAGCAGCACTTCAGCAATTTTGAAGACGTTGGAAAATGGCTCGACGAATGGTTTGCCGCAAAAGACAAGCAATTTTTCTGGCATGGTATGCATCAATTACCTGAAAGATGGGCGAAATGTGTAGAAGCCAATGGCCAATATTTTGAATAAAACAAAATTAATTTCCCTTGAAAATTACCTGTTTTCTTTACCAAAAAAACGACAAAAACTTATGCATACACCTGGTATTTATGAATAACCCCCAAGAGTGAGTGGCATTGAAATTATATACTCCTGGGAGCCACCCACTTCATGGGGATGGTTCATACATATGGCCCTTAAGCGTTTCAAAAACACACCTAGCTTTAGAGTCAAACCGATTATTTTCCCCACCGTTTCAAACGATGACAAAATCCAACGGTGTATGATTAATCTCTGAGTGACTTGTAGTTACTGAGATCTAGGAGGGCCATAAATGGATAATAGTAAAAGATTAAAATGGACCTGCAAGTGTTAGAGTTGAACTGAAAAAATTCCCCACTGTTTTAGACCATAACACATACAACGGTGTATAGTTTATCTCTTTCGGACTTGTAGTTACTGAGATCTAGGAAGGATAAAACTTGAGAATACTAAGCGATTCAAAAAACCTGCCAGCTTTAGATACAAACTGATATTTTTCCCTACCCTTTCAGACCATGACAAATCCAAAGGTATATGATTCATCACTGTGTGACTTGTAGTTAGTGGGATTGAGGGGCACAAATTGAGAATACTAAGCAATTCAAAAACATCTGCCAGTCATACAAATACTTTTAGAGTAATACTGTTAATTTTCGCTGCCGTTTGTGACCACGACGATTCCAACGGTGTATAGATCATCTCTATCGGACTTGTAGTTACTAGGTCTAGGAGGAGGGTACTAATGGAAAATACTAAACGATTCATAAGGACCTGCCAGTTTTAGAGTCACATTCATTGTTTTTTTCACTATTTCAGACTATAATGAATCCAACGGTGTATAGATCATCTCTGTGTGACTTTTAGTAAATTAGATTAGAAGGGTTACAAATGGATAATATTAAGCGATTGAAAAGGACCTGTCAGCTTTAGAGTCAAACTGATACGTTTCCTCACTGTTTCAGACCATGACAAATCCAACGGTGTATGATGGTTCATCTCTGTGCGACTTGTAGTTACTGAGATTTAGAAGGAGCGTAAGTGTTGAATACTATGCGATTCAAAAGAACTTGCCTGCCTTAGAGTTAAACTGATGATTTTCAACACTGTTTTAGATCATGACACATCCAACGGTGTATGGTTCATCTCTGTCGGACTTGCAGTTACTGAGATCGAGGAAGGGCACAAATTGAAAATATTAAATATTCAAAAGGGCCTCAAATTTTAGTCAAACTGAAATTTTTCCTCACCGTTGTATACTATGACACATCCAACGATGTATGGTTCATCTCTGTTGGCCTTACAGTAATTGAAATCTATTAGGGGCACAAATGGAGAATACTAAGCGATTAAAAAAGACCTGCCAGATGTAGAGTCAAACTAATATTTTTTTTTCCATTTTTTAGCCAATGAAAAATTCAACTGTGTATCGTTCATCTCTGTGTGATTTGAAGTTACCGTACTGAGATCTAGGGGAACAGGGAAACATAAAGATGGTGAATACTAAACGATTCCAAAAGACCTGCCCATTGTAGAGTCAAGCTGATAATTTCCCACACCGTTTCAGATCATGACGAACCCTGCAGTGTATCGTTCATCTCTGTGTGACTTGTATTTACTGAGATCTAAGGGGTAACAAACATACCATGAAAATACATAGGAAAAATTGAGGAAAGTAAGTAAATGAAAAGGATCTCTTAATTTTAGGGTCAAAATCATAATTTTCCCCACCGTTTTAGATCATGACGAATCCGACAGTGTATGACTCAACTCTGTCTGACTTGCAGTTGCTTAGTTCCAGGGGGGACGGACAGACAAATAGAACAAACCCTATATCTTCCCTTATTCACTGTTGTTCATACTGGTGCACTAAAATATTCATGAACTTGAACTTATCTTAAAATTTTAAGATAAAACTTTTAACGTATTGTGTAAATGAAATTGATTTTTAAAGAAAATACATAGAGTGGGGTGGGGGGACTCTGAACGATTTCATGGTAATTCACCTTGTAAGCAAACGGTTCACAACGAATGGAAGAAACTTTACATGCAATCGAAAGCCCAATATGTTGTTCAACACTCGGTGTAAGCACTGCGTGATATCTGGTACAGAATGGATGCTACGTGTGTGGAAATAAACACGTGTGTCCTGTTCAGAGTCACCCACGACCGAAGGGTGAAACTGAACAACGGAGGGGTGACACTGAACATTGAAAAGAAAAGCACTAGATCTGTGCATAAATACTACACGTACTATATATTTTAGGAAAAAATAATCTGCATGTATGATCTCTACAATAAGAACAAAGAAAGAGCATTACTTAAGTCAAAACAAAGTCAATAAAAGAGTCTACTGTGTAATAAAAGCTCCTTGGGGACCGTAGACCCCGTAGAGCTAAGGAATGCTGGCATGTCCTCATGCACTGGTTCTGCATCGTCCACAGATAAAAAGTACATTGTCACCAGCGCCCACACAGACCACGTGGTACCAACGCCTGCACCTTGAACATTGGATCCAATCACCCATCGCAGATGACCCAGGGGCGTAGTAATTTCGTCCACAAAATCCACAGTCTTCTGAAGAGGCCTGTTGTGAAGGGCTCGGTGGAGACATCTGTGCAGTCCGTTGAACGAAAGACGTATTCCTCCATTTTCCTTCCAACATGACAACGCATCCACTTGTTGGTGGCAGACACGTAATACGCCTTTAGAACTTTAAAAACGGACCTATCCAAAGGCTGTAAGCGATGGGTGCAGTGAGCAGGCAGACAGAGGAGTTCAATATCATTTTCTTCGCAAAACATTAGAACATCCATACTTTTCGTGTGGCTATAGTGGCCATCCGAAAGCAGCAAACATTTCCCAGGGACCCTACAGCGTTGAAAATGGTGCAGCCAACGTAAGAATACATCTTTTTTCACATATCCACTGTCGCTCATATCAAAAACAGAAGCTGGGGGAATATCATTGTTCAGATCATTACGTTGCCTCTTTCCGCGGAACACCAAGTACGGAGGAATGAAAGCGCCTGCAGCATTACAACACGCAATTAACGAGACTTTTTCTCCTTTCTCGGCGGATGTCACAAACACTGCATTTGGGTTACCCTTTTCTGCCACAACACGCTGTGGTTTATTGTTGAGGGGAAGGCCGGTCTCATCCACGTTGTAGATGTGATCCGGAGAGTTGACTAAGCCAGTGCCTTCTATGGTTTGAAGCAGTAGATCAAAATATTCTGTGACAGCTTGCTTGTTGAAACCTTTTGCTCTTGCAAGAGAGCTGCTGCGGGGTTCGTAACGATAAACCAGGGTGTCGTTTGAGAAATAATCAAAGCCAATCTTTTCCCGCCAATCGCGTCTCCTTGTTGAAAGGATGCTTCAGTGCTTTCTTCTCAGCGTAGTCAAATGCGGCTTTTCTCA
>JAGDQP010018767.1:11424-31158 GCA_022664845.1 Lepisma saccharinum
ATAGGTCCATCAGAACAAAGCGATGAAATTGGTCGATACTCTACCATAAGAGATGATTCGAAAGCAGCTTGTGTCATAGGGACAGAAACTAAATCGAATTTATTCGTACATCATTCATTACTTTTAGGTGTAAGAAGCGACATTTTAACTGAAAATATCTCTACTCTTTCTTGTGCTGCAAACAGGTCGTCTTTTTAAACTTGGTGGTCCAATACGCACCCGTCCAAGGGCTTTACGTATACGTGCCCTTCTTCTACCACTACCACTAAGCAACTGACTGATTTTATTTTCAGCTTGAATTCTTAAAGATGAACATGCTTTGCGAACTCGTGCTTTTAATTAATCCTCAATAGGACGATTGTCAAGCAAATCCCCTGCAACTTGAATTCCAGTTTGTAAAGCTTGTCGTCCTACTGTTTCTGCTCCTTGTTTAATTAATATCGTAGCAAATCGAAACTGTCCGCGAAGTAAACTCACAATCCCATGTCCCGGTTGATAAACAGGTCGTTCAAAGTAAGGTATATATCTACCTCCATGCATAATTGTATAAGTTTTCTTTTTGATGAGCTCTTAAGTGAAGTGTTACGCTCAATGTCCCGGATGCAAATGTTAAATTTCGGCCTCCATGATCTTCTAGTGGTATTTCTACAGTGCCAAATGAAAGTTTTGCAAGTAATATGGAAAATAATGTACATTATGAAAAGTTGTGGTTTCTACTTTCCCATTACTATTATCGGTCATAGCTATCATTCAAAAAAGAGGTGTTTTTATCACCTACAAACTGAGGTTGAATAATATCTGTATAAACTAATACTTGACGATGAGGATATACAACGTACAAAAATGGTTGTATAGGATTATGACCATCATTTAAATTATTAATATTAGGTTCAAAACCTAATTGTAATGCTAATATGCGTGATAAACGTAAAGATTTTAAACTGTCGTCACATTTTACGGTGATAATGTTTGATTTTTTAAATTTTATATTTGAATTTATTTTATTCAATTCATCTAACAACTATTGAACGGTGGAAAAGTATCCTTGTGCTATTTCGTGTTTTACATCATCATAACATAATATATTTCAACCAATAATAATGTTATCACATGTTAAGGGAATATGAATTTCACTTAATCCTACTATCAAATAATCATTTTAATGTATTCGATTATTAGGAATATTGAAAAAAATATTTCGCACTATTATTAGAATAACTGAATACTTACATTAGAAGTATGTGTAATGTATAAACTATCGTCACCACTTCCAGAAATCATTTATTTTAAAATGTAATGTGACGCTTGACGTTCCTAATTAAAATGACAACTTTTCTCCGTGCAAGTCTTTTATGTCTACTTGAAGAGTATAGAAATATTCATTTCAACTGTAACATATTGTGGACTATCAAAAACGAAAGATTTAATTTTTTCCGTAATGACAATCTTGAGTTCCATTTTTTCAAATTAGTTTGCCATAAACAGGTAGATCTTTTACAATATCAATACAAACATTCATTCCTGAAGGAATAAAATAATCAAGATTGGTGTGGGAATGGGCTGGAACATTTAGAAACTTTGTTTTCTTTTTCGGATTCATGGGATGAAAGTGAACTTTGCGTTTATTGACTTTATAATCATTACTAAACGCAAACATATTTTGGAAGCCAGAGCTCATATCGAAAATATATTCACGTTTAGAAATTCGGTTATGAAAAATATAAACTTTATCTCTACTTTGCTCATATTGAAAAACGATAGAATTTTCTTCTATTACTACAGGATCGTTATTCATCATCCGTTCAACACTAATCCTTTCTACATCATGGAACTTTTTATTAAGACTACTACTATCGTTAAATATTTGTAAATTATCTTTCCCCTCATATTCTTTTCCCATTTGTTTACGTGAAATCGTGCGCATAGTATCTAAAATCGAATGTATTGATACATAATTTCCGGCTCTAAATTTTATATTCCATTCTATTATATTTATCCCCTAATTTAATAACAAGTAGATCTTTTTGAATATTATAGCAACTCCACGGAATAGAAAGTCCACTTTAAACCTACCACTCAATTTCACGCTAAATGAATTGGCTGACAAAGTTTTGTAGTATACGAACATAATTTATTTTCAAAAATATTATTGTAAATATTTGATGGTAAAGTAACATAATATTCATTGACTTCTCCTTTACACAGTATGTTTACGACTGAATAGATTTTTGTTCTACCCAACTATTCATAGAAGAAAGATAACCTAAGCAGGATTATTATTATTATTATTTTGTAATAATTCTTTAAAATCTTGAATGCCAAGTAGATTTCCAGTAATCTTTTGAGTTCTTACCATATCATTGATAAGATCAATAATATGTTAACCTGGAATTACGTTGTTAAATATGTGTAGTGTGCCAATTTGATCCCAACTGATACGATGGGAAGCTTGCATGAAATTTTATAATACTTGAGTCCTTTTAGCAAACGATTTTGGTACTGAACTAATAACATATTGAATCATGGGTAACATATTTAAAGTTCAGAATTGTAAACATGTAAAACCATTGTTTTTGAGACTATAGAACCATTGTTTTGGAGTATATTCTAAATAACGGAGTAATGCTTGCTGATACATATCCCATTTTTCATCCGTAGAAAGATCACTTTGTTTTAAAATTTCATCTATTTTATTATCCAAACGTGTTTGATGAGACTTTAAAGACTTCATAATGGAATACATTTGCGCACTAGCATTTTCTAAAATGAGTACCATTTTTTGGGAGTGTGAAGACATCTTAACGATTAAATAAAGTTCCAGCTACTGCACTTAAGATTGAAGCTAATATAAAGGTCGAAAAGCACAACCTTTTTGCATTAACGGTTTTTTGTTCCTTTTCTAATCTTGATCATTTCAGAGAGAATGCACGTATTGTTTTCTTATGTCGACGCAAATTTTGATTCTGACGAAGAGAATTTAAAGTTACCATTTAAAACGTTTTACCTTCTTGTGAAATAGGTCCAATAACACCACCAGGTGCACTCTGAACTAATGCTTTACGCGTTTTAATTCTTACATTTACAAATTGCATAGAGCTCATTCAGATGATGTTTTATTCTTGCCATCTTGATGGCAACTGACCTGAATTGTTTTACTCATGTTTTTACATGTGCATAGATGTGCATATCTTCATCTGGAGATATATTTGAACGTAGACGTAAAGCATTCGGTATAAATTGAATTAAATCGAAAAATAAATATGAATGAGGTTCTGTAGTAGCATTCTCAAACACTTGAATTACATCTGTACAATATTGCGGCATAACTTGCCTTGCAAAATACTGTATATGTCACCTATTTCTAGGATTCTTAAATCCAATGACATAATGGGCGTTTAATGAAATGTCACGTGCAGATTTTCCTTTGGGAAATACATTTTGAACTGTAAAAAGTACACTTAGATTCTTATGATGTGCAATTTCGTGAAAATTTTGGAAACGTCAGCATTACATTCTGTCATAAGATCATAGAGAATTAACAATGAATTTTTCTGAAATTCAAAAGTATTCCAAAATGGAATCGTATAGTACCTAATTGAGTAGATAATTTAGGTATCAGAGCACCATAGCACCGAAGTATTTCCTTATAATGACTAAAGAACATCGTTTCACGATGGATTAATAATTTATGTACAAAATAACTTCCCAGCTCTGCTGAAGCCTGAAATCGGGATAGTTACAGGATGAAGGAAGGGTAGCATCACGAGCTAGCGACAGGGGAGAAATGAACTACGAATCTCTAAGTCTTTTTCTTTTTTAGCCGAAAGGAAGTGTTTCCAATTCATAAAATTTACTTGTTATATTCTGATGTGTTTTAATTTCTGGTCAGGATATAATTTCGAACCCGGGCAATAATTTTGAATTTATAGACACCATTAAGATTACTAATAATTTTCTTTTTACAATTATGTTTGACTAAATTTAGAAAGTGATCGAAATTTACATATTGACACGCACGGTATTTTAAATTGATTCGAATTTTGAAAGTAGGTTTAATATTCCCAGTCTGAAGTTTCCTTTCCTTATACGAGTAATTTTTAGTTCCTAACCCAAAGAAAATAGGGATATCCCATTACCCTCAGACTTCATAAGATAAATTTCCTAAAACGTTCCCTGTAGGAAGCAATGGAGGTTGATGTATCTTTTGTCTATGAAAGATAGATTTTGTATCTGAGTAAATAGCATTGTCTATTCCCAATTTTTTCAGTAAACCATATAATTTCAATCTAGCCCATTAAGAAGTAAAGGCTGAAAAATAACATTAGAAAAGCATTCGGAGTATTAACCTTTTTAAATCCCTGTATGTTACTAACAAGGTATCTTCTCCGATCAAAAGTACATTTTACGCTTCAACGTGAGCTTTCGAAAGACTTCCAAGAATGTCTTAGCAAGTACCCTGGTCATTTTTATATCAGTCCTCTGTCCCCACTTCCCAAAGAGAGAATTTAAAAATAGTTTTGCGATATAACGCAAACCAAGGTTTTGACTAATGCTATTAGAATTTAGTTGTATGCCTTCATGCTTAGGATACTCCTCAATATACTTCTTCCATTCCTCCTCACTAGTACATTTAGACGGAAAACCAGAAGCTTTTTGTTTCATCTGCAAGAAGTTATTAACATAATCTTAAAAAAACTCTTTCATTTTGAATTCGTAAATTTCATAACTATCGAAAACGGTATATCCTTTCTTCAGACCTTCATGCAATTCAGGAAAGAAAAATGTACCGGTGAAACAGCGTTGGTCCACAGTATGACTACAATCTCCACTATTGATTTCCCCTATACATGTATGACAGAGGCCAAACAGGAGGCGTTCATGTGGAAGCAAACGAATAGCAAAATGTTGAGGAGGAAAATCCTTCCAGAAAACAACTTGAAAATGTTTTGCGGTTTAAGACCAGCTTTCCCTCGATAGATGGTAGGCTTACCAACAGAGACTGGGGCTCTTTTTGATGACATATGGATGTGAACTACATATGTCAACAAATCGAATGATTTCGTCTTCAGGACACTCATAGAGAGATCTGAAAACTTCGGTCCTACCTTCCTTGAAAAAGTCTTTAAGCACTAATCCACCTTGAATATTTTTGCAGAGAAGCTTAATAAGTTGCCGAATATTTAGATTTTCCTTCAGTTGTCGCTCCCAATCACCATCATTGATTTTTACAAGCTTTAGACAACACGCTTCTAAATATTAATTTCTCCTCGATGCCGCAATATGTCGGTCTTTTAATGTTTCGCCGCTCGTGTCATTGAAAGGCACATGGCTACCCTGCTTAAAGCATGAATGAACATGTTGTAATGCTTTAACTATTGTAATGCTTATTTAGTCTGAGCATTACGTTGTCGATACCCAAACGGGGGAATTACAGGAATACCTTCTTCTTCTACAAATAAAGAGCTAAAGTATTCAATCGCATATGCTGTAAAAGGCCTTCCTTCTTCTCACTGAATATAATTAACGTCACAATTTGAAATCGATGTGCGGCTGAATTAATAAACTGTTTGTTTATTGGAAGAACCTCCACATTTTAAATATATAATTAAATATCTCAGGTCGTCAGTTTGAGTCCGATACTTGGCCTTTGCTTAAACAACGGAAACTAACTTAAAAAACTAACTTTAGTGCACCAAGTTTACGCCGTAGTGTGGGCTACACCAGTTTGACGTACAGGTTTTAGAGCAAATTATTAACAGAAGCTTCGGAGCTTTTTAGCTACCAGAAGTTCTGCTAATAATTCTTCGAGCTGAAGACGAAGAAAAAAGCAAATAGCCATTTAAAATTGATTTATTAAAAAGAATTGTTTTTACATAAAAATTTCTGAATCAAGAAACCCAACATGGCTTCTTAAACTCCTTGGTAAACTATTCAATTGCAACATATTTATTTATACAAAAAATAATTACTTTACATCAATACTCAATTACATAAAAACACCTCATTTAGCCATTTTATATTCCTGTGCTGTTATTACAATACAAAATTATTGTCAACCATATATATAAACAACGTTTTACCTTTAAAAACACACTTATAGTAGTAGCAACATCTGTTGAGCTACTTACAAAACTTTTAAAATATATATGCAACCCAAAACTCGATTGCTCTTTCATAAGTATTTATTATTTAATTGTTTGTAACATAAATTAACATTTTAATCTTTAAAATAATAATTAGATAAAATAGTCCATAAAATTACCTTTACCTAAACCAGGTTAAGTGGTTGTCCCATATCAATGCAGCAATAGTAGTTACTTGAAGAAAACTATTGCTTTCAGTCTTTTGATCAATTAAGTCAGAAAACTTAATGGCCGCCTCACAGAATATACATGCGTACATCGTTCCCGAAATATTCTATCATTTGACGTAGGTAAAGGTAAGATCATTTTGAACACACTCCTCTTGCTAAACATTAGAAGCATTATCTTCACTTTCTGATTTTCCTTCATCCAAATGCTTAAGATCTGGCCATAACCCATCGTATTTTTGACTTAGTATTTAACAGAAATGGAAAATATACCTTTTTAAAACTTTGATCTAATCCCACGGCAGCAGGTAATTTTGATAATTTCAGGAACATGAATAAATAAGTATCTTAAAAATTAATATTTCGTACACTCATAAGGGTTAATTTTCTCTTTCTGGCTTATTATTTGAGGAGTGATATTTTCCCTTTCAATGAGTACACATGCATCAAATTTCGCGGCGCTATGCTCTAAACATGCTATTGTATTAAACTTAGAACCTTGTTGGAGAACATGCTTTATAAAACTTTCAATATTGTAAAGCACAAAATCTCTTTCAGCGTATGAATTGCCGCAATCAAAGCATTTGTAATTATCCTCCATACGGTTCTTGCATTTAAAGCAGCATTGCGATGCGCATAGTACGTTTGGTCGTTGTTCATGGTCACCTTTTTCGTTCTCATTTAGTAGCATAGTCTCAATGTCATAGACTACATAATTAAATCAGATTCATGTTTAGCTTTCGTCTCTTGCACGAAACATAAATGGTCCTCTTTAACGTACAGCTTGCAAATAGTCCAGAATCGATCTCGACATTCATGAGGGTTATTACTCTTTTCCGGGTATCGATCTTTACACCACACTTTTGACAAAGTTTTACATAGCAACATACAGGTATTCACCTCGTCTTCGTGCTATCGTGATCACACTGTCGGCTAATAGGAAGGATTCATTCGAGTTGAGAAAATTCTGAATTGAACGCTAAATACGTTCAGTAGTTAAATAAACTCGTCTACGCCACGTAATGAAGACGTCTTTCCTGTTTACGTCATTATTACTTTCAAAAACAAATCCGACCCAGGATTGTTGATCTACATTACTAAGCAAATGGTGTAATGCAAATTGAAAAAGTACCTCAACGTAATCAGCCGGTGTTAATCTGGAGTTTCCAGCTTTAGCACGTATGCAGATTGCTTTACCTTTAACAGGATAATTACCAAAACCGCGAACGCGTTCTCCAATAAGTTCAAATAAATCTTCTGTTCTCTGTTGTAAAATAATATCCTGTTTGCTCTGTTCAATCTCATTCATTTTTACACAAACTTACTTAACAGCATGGGCACGCAATGGACTACCACATCCTTCAAAGTAATTATATGCTTGATCACATATATCGTTACCTTTAGAAGAAAGAACATAGTCCGTATCTCAAGAGAAAACATTTTGATTTTCAGCATCTTTTGAGCTTAAAGCAATATCTGGAGGAGCAAAAGAAGTAGAAAGTGCAGCGGAAGAAGTGAAAGATACCGGACTGCAGATAGTTGTTGCCGTAGTTACGAATATAGTTGCCTGCGTTAATACAGCCGTAGCTACATTGACGGGAGCAGAAGTAATAGTAGAAGTACAGGAAGAAGATGTCGAAGGAGGCATTGAAGTTATGGTGGTAATAGGAAATGAATCTCCAGAGGATAGGGAGTAGTCACAGTTGCGAGTGACAATATTAAAAATTTCGTCTTCATTTATCGAAACGTATACTTCATAAATATCATCTCTCACAACCAGGATCAAATCAAAGAGAAAAGCGAGATGTGGGTAAAGTTTTCTCCCGTTATTGTCGTCAATAGGTTCACTAAAGAGTATATAATGCTCGAAAACCTGCATAGCGTTAGAGGCGGAGTCGAAGACCCCAGCGTAACCTAACTGAATTAATTCATTTACATGAAGACATGCACCAATTTTTTTAAAAAAATTACTTGGATAGAACATGCAGATGAAACAGAAAGTCAAAACATTACCTGAATTTTTAGGTAGTATTCCCTGCATTACTAAACATCACGAATCAACCAAAGCGTCATACATGTAGTCGGGCTCGACGAATCCTTTGGCCTACTCTGCCAAGATAACATGATCGACACTTGTCAATTCCATGGTGCAATCTATTATTGTACTTAGTCAGAAAATTTTATGTCCTCAAATACTAGAACTCCTGAGTAAAGACAATTTGATTCATGTAAACAATAGACAGTTATACTTCTGGAAGATATTTTCTCTTCACAAAAGTAGTCACTTCTTCGCAGCACACAAATGAACTAAGTAGAAGTTTACTTTCTTGTTCACATAAGTAAAGTCACTTGTTTGCAGCACGAAAAATAAACTAGCAGTTCACTTTTCAAATACATTGACTTGTTAACATCTTTTAAGTTCGAATAAAAAGAATAAACTTTATCGTAGTACAAAAATGTAGTATCAATTTGGTTTCAAAAAACACAAACTAGTGAAACTAATCAGACTCCTGGAAGATATTTTACGTCCGTCAGCTTCAACTTACAAATTCAAACTGAAGGTCTGTGCGGGCAGCCAGTGCTTTCATACAACTTATTTCCAAATTCACGCATCCACAGAATCTCAATTTTGACAGCGTAGAATTAAATCTTTGTAAACGACATTTACAGCTGAAAAGTTGCTAATTTTCTGCAAACAGCTATAAAAACTGTTATTTGTAAGGGAATACCTTAAGTTGCTACTGTTAACAGGAATTTTGAAGATAAAATTAACTGCTAAAAATAATCATTCTTTTCGAAAATATGTTATAGTGTTGTTTTTAAGTGCTATCTATATTTAATACTTATAACAGTGATTTGTAACAGTTACCGAGTAACAGTCAAATGCAGCAACCAGAGGTACCAATTTTCTAACTTTGCCAATTTTCCGTAGAATCCGACTTACAAGGAAACATCCCCAAGAGACACACTCAGATTTGAATCAAATTTTCGTAGTTGATACTTTTCAAAGAGTGAAAACAAATAGTGTAAGCTCCTATGTTTCGCAATATCGTCTAAAGGGAGCTAGGCGATCGGAAGGTTTTGTGGTTTTCTTGTAAAATGTATTGGGTAATTCCAATGTGGACTATATTTTTCCTACAGATTTGACTCAACATGAACGTAACCATATCAAATATGAATCAGACCAAGTTATGCATCTCTCATGCATGCTACTTTATCCGTCCGCTATCTTGAGTGCACCATTTTGGACTCAACTTGTGTTTTTCAAATGACAATGCGGGTAAATGACATATCAAGTACATCTGCAATTTTCTTACAACGCCACTGGTGATATTAAATTTGCTATATTTCTAACAGTTCTCAAGTTATTGCATGTTACATTTTATATTTGTTATGTATTGAACTATCTACATAATTTCCAAATAACTTCTCCAGGTTATACAGAAAATGAACGTATCCATATGCAATGTGAATGAGACCGAGCAATACACCTCTGAAATATGCTGCATGTTCCGCCCTCTATCTTGAATTCTACTTATTTTCTTCAAGTAAAAACTGTAGCAAGTGACATAAATTCCTCAGATACTTCCTGATGGATTTTTTTACCTATTTTTAACCAGTCTCAAGTTATTACAAGTTAATTTAAAAATGTTTTTAATTCCGTAGTACTAATGGGAGAAAATATCAAAATAATATAAGATGCTGTCGACTATTGTCAGATAAAGTAATACTCCGAAATTCTTCCTATTACACATAATTCAGTTATTAAACTCATTAACAAATTTAGAGAATTAGGAAGTAGGTGCTATAAACGAAAAGAGGAGGCCCAAAGTTGCAACTGTGGATTTGACAAATCGTAAAAGCCATACGTTGAGCACACGTAGTCAATTATGAGAATGTGGCCTCAGTCAAATCTACATTATTCGTGTCCTCTACAAACATAAAGGTCCCTCGTACAAGCTGTAAATGCCATATGAATTGTGTGAGAATAATCTCAATCGGCGTCCTTACTTTTGTGAGAGGCCCGAAGCAACTTTAGAGTAATCGGGCTTTAGCATTAAACATACTTTTCAGTTATGAAGTCATTTATTTACTAGTGGAGATGCCTAACACCAATCCGCCTCTGGTGTGGTGTGGTATATGGCATCCTCGAGTAATTGATGCAATGTTTTGATAATACTTTATCTGGTAATAGTTATCTTCGCACCCTGGAAGATTCAATCCTCCCACTTAACTTACATGAAGACGGCGATTTAACTAAACCCCTTCCATAGGACAGTGCTCCCCATCATTTCACCGTACCTGTTTGTGCATACTTAGATAAACAACTCTTTAAGTAACCACGATCATTGAATCCCTACTATCTCTCTGTTTTTTCATACTGCTAAAATGTCACCAACGGTTTTTGTTACTGACAAATACACCTTTATTTATATCAGTGGCAGTGATTAGCGAAAAGTAATGGAAACTAACTAATCAGTCTCTCCTATCTCTCACATATTCGGTTTACTAAGTGCTGTCCGCTAGACTTTTAAATATTGTAATGTGAATGTTCATTTACTACTTAATAAGATTAGCATCAAGTAATATTCGATTCTTAAATGTTATTGTATGCGTGGGAATCGAACCCGAACCGCCACTTGCCTTGCGTACCAGCCCCTACAGTCGTTCGTTTGCGAAAGTATAATGAACACCGTTGACCCGTGCGTGGGAGTCAGACTGGACAGTACTCGCAATTCAAACCAACTTTATTTGGTTTACTTTAAAAACCTTGAGACTAGTTAATGATACGGTAAACAAATTGCACCACTGAGTTGCTGAGATAATTGCAAAAGAATTTGATATGTCACATGACACTATTTTTGAAGAAAATAAGTAGAAGACAAGCTGCACGAAAAGTTTTGGCGTGGAGTGACAAATGGCATACTCCAGTAATTGATGCAATGTTTATGATTATAGCATGTCTTTGATTGTAGCATGTTTCAGAGATGCAGTACTTGCTTCTATTCACATTGCATATGGATACTTTTGTATGTGTATAACTTATAAAAATTATGTGGAGAATTTAATACATTCCACATATAAAATTCTACAAGCAATAACTTGACAGCGGTTAAAATATTGTAAATATAATACCACCAGTGACGTTTTGAGAAAATTGCAGGTGTATTTGATATGCCACTTACCAGTATTGACATTTGAAAGTAACAAGTTAAATCCAAGATGGTGGACGGACAAACTAGTATACATCAGAGATGCGGTACTTCGTATCATTCATTTATATTATACTTTGACATGGTTATATTTACTTTGACATGGTTATATTCATTTTGCGTCCAATTTGTAGAGATTATATAGTCCACATTGGAAGCACACAATACACTTTACAGAGAAATAATCAATTTTCCCAATCACCTAGCTAATTTTAGAGTAAATTGCGAAACGTAGGAGCTTACACTATTTCTTTTCACATAGAAAAGTACCAAATGCCAAAATTTCATTCAAATCTGAATGTGTCACTTGGGGATATTTCCTTGCTAGAAAAAATTAAGATAAAATCTGAGAAAAAAAATATACTACAAACTCTGTTTCAATGTGTGTACAATAACATTAAATTTTGGCGGGATAAAATTTTAACTCCCTTAAACCTTCTGGACAAATTCTCAAGAGAAAATGAACTCGGAAAAAATCAAGGTAAAAATCTCCAAAAATTGTTTTCTACAAAATATGTTTAAAAGACGTTTCAAAGCGTGTTTTATGACATATTAAATTCTGGCGTTATAAAATTTTTAGATTTTCATTCTCTTCTGGACTTTTCATTCCCTCAAGACTTTCAACACTAGAGTTTACAAAGTTCTCTCAATGATTTAATATTTTCATTTCATACACATCCACAAAAATTATGGGAGTCTCTTTCCAAAAATTTAAAAAATATGAACTCGCACCCACACACATATCTAGTAGGTATGGAGGACAAAATTGTTAAAGTTTACGGCTGTTACGAAAAAATATTAACTAATGTTAGGTGTCGTGTTAGTTTGTCACTCACAGTCACTTAGTTAGTTTGTCACTTAGGTTTCAGGTAACACCGCCATTGGGGTTATTTTCACCGGGTACAAAATCTTTCCGCGCTGATGGTCAACATTCCATAAACTGATAGAAACTATTGATATGCAAAAGGTAAATTAAGAGATAACTGTCTTAACAAGCTGACGATGTTCGGTCACATGTCTTTGGCTTCGTGCAGTATTACTTGTGGATGTTTAGGTGCTATTTTAGCAAATTGTTATTATTATTTTACTTAAATATTGTATATGTCCTTTGCTTTTACTCTATTTTACAAGTTCCCTGTTAGTCTGCTAATCATTTAGCTCTACGTTAAAAATCGAGGTTATGGGTTTGAATTCCACCTGGGGCATGCGTATTTCTAATTTAGGATACTTTTACAATGCAACAGGCAAAATAAACTAAATCAAAGCTAAAGTTTTATCTTAGAGGGATAACACATAGCCGGTAAGGCAGCAAATCAAAGCGAAATCAGTGTAAATTAACTTTCAGCTCAGGATTACGTTCACACTGATTCCCATCAAGAAACATCACCGAAGGTGTTCTATCTTGCTCAGCATCGATGTATTGACCACGCAGACCAAGTTTCTGCAAAGCATACTGCCAATGATAGTTTATGTGTCATAATTGTGAAGTATTATCTCGCGGTATCGCTAAGCAGAACCTCTCAACGTGAGGGCCGTCCTAAGCAAAAGTTTCCTAAAGGTTAAAAGCTGTTCTCTTCAATCGGCTGCACTACATAATTATAGACATATACACAAACTTGTGTGATTTTAAAATAATGCAAGTCGATACCAAACTTTCATAGACGCAAGGAACATACATTATACAAGTTAAGTGCATAACTTGTTAATATTTCTGTCTGAGGCAGAAAGAGATTAATGCTTTCAAATACATAAGAATTGTAGAAAATCCAATTTTTATACACTCCTCTATATTTCTGCATCTGGGTACAGCAGCAAGAGTTTGCTTAAGCTTCTTAGAAAAATATTGTTCTTCATACAATGGTTAAGTAAAATATTTCAGCCTGCCACAAGTGTACAAGAAACATATTTTTATGACTGTTATCTAAAAGTATATATTTAAACAAAAATTCAAACAAAATATATTCCTCACTTTAAATAGAACTCAATATTTGCCTTTTGTGCTTGGGGTCGTCGGTTAAATCTCAGCTTATACCATGTATACTTTGTAATGCACAAACATCATGTGTTCTCCCACTTTCTTAATTCTGGTCCTAATAAACAATATTCAGCATTTCAAAAATCCCTACGGCCTGAGCCAATGTTGCTTAATTTTAAAAATCCCTACAGCTTAAGTAAAAGTTGCTTAAATATTTTTAAAATACCTACGGTATAAGTAAAACTGCTTAAAGATTTTAAAAATCCCTATGCCATAAGTAAAACCTGCTTAAGGATTTAAAATTAAAATCAAAATTCAAATCAGCTTCCCTCAAGCAGAGATAAATATTTTTAAATGGCTAAATATAATTGACTTTCCTAGGATTCTTCATTTCTGATTATTCTTTCATTTCACATGCTTTAAAATGAAGTAACTACTTCATTAATAAATGATAATATTATTAGTAGGAGCAAATGAGTTTTATATGATTGTCTCTTGTTCCTAAGGTGTCCCAGGATCGGTTTAAGGGATTTTTTATAAGGACTTGGAGTACGGATCAGTGTTCATATAACATTATCATGTTATTTGTTGAGGTGGTATGAATAGAAAATAATGGCAATCACAGTGTTCTATTAATCTCAAGAACATTTCTACTTTTGGGATGGTTTCAGCTATCTATTATAATCAAATTAATTAGCAGTGTGCTTCGTAATTCTTAGGCAAGTTCAGAAGGTAAAAATGATTGAGCGTAGGACTGTAACTGAGAAATATGCGTTCTACCACCACTTCCCCTATTCACATAAATAATATATTTCATTTCCAACTAGCGCAAACAACACAAATACCCAGGTTAAACTAAATTTTTCCCTCTTAAAACGTGAACTTCAACTAATAAAAGACAGTAACAAATCATCCCCATATTAAATTGCTCCGACACTTTCAGGTCAAAACCTGCCTTTGTGCGGAATACCCGTCATCATCATTTTTAATAATTTAGTAAGCACTAGTATTTTATTTACCCCGATAAATTAATTACTTGGTATTCAAGAGAGACAATTCTATTGACTGACAGCACACAACATAATGCAATTAAAAAAGACAAAAGAAAACTGTACAAGAAGCATACCTTTATGAATTCTCCTGTCTCTAACTAGATAGTTCCGGGTTCAACTCCTGCAGGAAACCATTCGGATAAACATAAAAAAAATTAGTCGTAAAACATTAAAATCTGACAATCAACAAGCGAATACAGGTCTTCAACTATACGTTTTCAATAACTGAAATATTTAAAACAATTCCACAAAATAATGTTTCCCACCCTCTCTATCCCAAAGAAATGACATAAAACAAATGTATTTAATCAAACAAGGCAGACAAATATGGTCTCTGTAAATTCGAAAATAATATGTTCTCCCCGTTCCTATTCTGACTTCAGTTCTATAGAGCAGAATGAAACTGCTAGCAGTAGTTGGGATCCATCGGCTCAAATGTGCTGGGTTCGAATCCGGCCAGAAGCATGAATGTTTGCAAACTTTATTTGGTTATTAAAATTAAACATTCAATAAACTTAAAAATCACAGTTTCTAACAAATTAAAATAATGATTAGAAAATAGCTAGATTTTTTTAATACAATAAGAATGTAACTCGAAGTTCAGCTTCCACAGAATATCAACTACAAAATTCACAACATCAAAAACAACTTTTTTGCTCACTTTCAAAACGAAGGTCGGCAAAGAATAATGCTACGCCGTCAGTTCCTGATAGTAGTATAGAAGTAACAAGATCTCAAATTTGCTACGGCAACGAATTTTGTATTCAAAATTAACTTAAAAATTCCTTGTGATAAATTGTCAGCCTTTTCAAAGACGAAAACATCTTCCCAATTTTAAATTTACAAAAGAAAATCTATTTTTTTCTTCTTCAGTTATTCCGCAAAAAAAATGTTTTGTTCTAAACATCACCTTAAAAACTGATCATCTCAATTTGATATGGTGTTAACCCTAATCAATGGGTCATCTTCACCTCTAGTTCCTTCTGTTTCTGACCTACAATGTCTGGGCCTGTAATAAACGTCTTCTTTTCAATTTATGATTCCAAAGAATCCTCTGTCGCACAAGTAACAACAAAATGCTTTTCAAGAAAAAGGACGGATTCTGGGTTTAATATTCAACATTTCAAAAAAACGTAAAACGGTTGGGTTACTAATAAAACATTTTCATCTCTGACTCCCTAAAGTGCCTTACAATCATATATCGTGCATCTAGCAATGATAAAGAAAAATATCAAAACATGGTTGTAAAGGAAATTGTCCCGCAAACAAAGTAATATTAAATTTAGGCAAGAGAGTTACTGTTTATTCTTCTATTGATCCTTACCGTTAGTTCATTTCGCTTTTCCGAGAAAGATTCATCTATAAAACAAGAATCATACATCTCAGCTTCCGTTGTAAAACTTACAAGCAAAGCAAATGACAAAGAAAGGTCAATATAACCAGATTGTGAGTTTAGGAAGCAAAATTCCAAAATATCGGAAATTGGTAGGGTGAGTATCTATTCTAAAATATTCCTTCTAAACCGTTGTCTATTCTTCTATCACTTTCCCCCCTATTTTGATACGCCCTTAGTCAAAATGGCGGGGCATAAAATCTGACCCTTTTGATTGAGGTTTTATGACACAAGTCTATTTATTTTTGCAAACATGGAACCTGCGAAATCTTAAAATTTATTTCATCAACATCAGCATCCAATTTAAAAAGCGTGCGGTTATATCCTTTTCTTCTTAGAGGGCCCAATAAAAGCGAGTAGCAAAAGTTTTATGATCGTCCCCTTCTCCCAAAGGATAGCTTCCCAAAATAACAGTAAGCTCCCAATAAAATTATATTACATTGTTACAAAACAAGTAACCACAGTTTCTCTTTCTAGAAGGGGAAATATTTTTTTTTCATTTACCAGTATCCTATTGGTTAGCACACTAAGGAAAATATTGAATAAAACAACTTCTAATTCGCTGACACAGATATAAGCAGACCATAATGGAGTTAACAAAAAAAGCTTCTTTCAAGACATTCTATAGTCATTATTGGTTGCATACAAGGCGTAGGTTAGCATTTTGCTGAAAAATTACTTTTGCAACAGATCTTCTACATGTAAGACACAACAAGTGTGTGCTGTGTGCATGATAACGCCAAATGAGCCACTATTCTCCGGTCAAAATAAAATCATGATTCCCATCTTAAAAATAAAATGTATTTAATAAAATCAATATCATGTAATAAATTTATGCTATCGCGTTCTACGGTTTCGCACGCGCTTCACACCGGGTGTTACGTTTCGCGACCGACGCGGGCGGTAACAAGGCGGCCAACGGCAGTGTAATGGCGGATGACAATAAATATTAAAACTAATTAAAAATAAATCAATTTATTCATTGCTTTTATCACCTATGTCGTCTTCTTTTAAATATAGAACCTTCTAAGTTCTGGGGTACATGCGTAACAACAATAGCATTACCTCATACCAAATACAACCTCGGAGATCTAATGGCTAAGGCTACAAACCGGTTTGAAATTGACAGGATGTCTGGCCTATACTACTTTAAATGAAGCCCAGGTTGTGTAATAAGTTAGAAGAAGGGATATTTGGTTTTACTGACATGTGAGCTGATTCCGACGATATATTATTAAACTACGGGAAGATCCGGGACGTTTTGAATGAGACATGAGTCTTAGGAATACACCACGTATCTTTCCGATATTTCCCCACTAAATGTGTATATTTAAGTATAAATTTATCATACTTTCTCTCTCATATTGCTAAGTTCCATCATGGAATATGAAACTGATTGCTCCAAAATTTGATATTTCTAGATAAATGTTATTTGTACGAAAATAAATTTAAGCTTCTTCTGGGGTACATTATTGAAACAATGTTATAACAAATGAAATAATGATTCTTGAGGACGAGCGCAAGCTACTAACTCCACCGCGTGGATCCGCCAAAGAATTAAAAAAAAGGGAAAAAGAATTTACATTTTGTAAAATTACTTTTAGGTCCTTTGGTATCAAAGCTATAGCAGAAGAGACTTTATAATCCAGGTCATATTGTCAATCTGTCCGTCCGTCAGTGTCCAGAAATTAAATCTCAGGAACTACAAGGTGCAGATAGTATTTTAGGTGTTGTTGGACAGGTATTGGCTAAACTAGCTCTGACACGTTGTAACAGTCTTGTTTGGTGTAGTAATTCACTTTGGCCAACCCATTTTATAAAACATAATTTGTTCAAATTGCTTCCAATCGAAAAACCTAGCTGTGTCAAACTTGGCATAAAATTATTCGACACAAGTGAAAAATACTGAAGGGGTCCATGTCTTCAAGCAACCCTCTTGCCAGTATTGCCTATCTATCTTACTATATAAAATTACTTTTTAATTGTTCCAATTCTTTATACATGTCAACACAACCCTGTCCGCAAGCACCCTGTTGTCAGTGTTACCAACCTGTATTCAAAAATATATCTCATGAACTACAATGCGTAAAGACAGGGTCGAAGTGTCCTTGAAAAGGTCTTCGCTAGACTAGCTATGAACCGCCGAAACAATCTTGAGTGTTGCATTGGGTCGGTTTTGTCAATCGATTGTTATTAAATACAATTTTTCAAATCGCTTCCATTCCATTAGTCCTATGTGCACCAAACTGGCATAAGCATTATTCGACGCAACAGAAAAGTACTGTGGGGTTTTCCGTATATAAGCACTGCAGTTTGTCAGTATTGACAAGATATTTCATAGAAATGAATACTTCAGTGCCTAGATGAGCTGTAACTCGTTTCCTGTCAATTTCTACGAATAGTTGCGCCAAGGTTGTTCTGTCATGTTCCCATATTACAACAAAAAATAAACTTTATTTTTATATGGGCCAGTCTACTAACTGTTAACTTCGGACCGTCAAGATTATTCGTCACGTTCGAGTAAAAAGACATCCATGTCCCTCCTGATTAGGCTCGAACCCGCGACCTTCGAATCATTGGCCTAATGCCTTAGACCGCATGACTACCCAGTCGACTCCCACATTACAAGATTACATTTAATACACACACTCAAAGTGGACAGCCAGGGTCTAACTTTTACGTTAAATGCGTGCAAAATATGCTTTAAATTGTAAACAAAATTTATTATTATTACAAGTCAGTGCTGGTTCGAAGTTTGCGACCTTTTCAAACAGACTAAGAGTAAGTAGTGTTGATGGTGATGGCTCAATGCAAAGTAAATAATTGAATAGCTTTTCGTCACTGAAGTATATTGTAGTTTCACACAAACAAATAAATTACACCATGAATGTCTCTTCGTCACGTAGAACGAGGGTGTTTTCTGTTCTAAACTGAAGAATTAAAAGAAGAGAAGTAGTGTAACTTCACTGAAGAGGCATTATCTACCACCTTGCTACGCAAGTATTGTAACAATTGTTCACTGCCACCCTTGCAGTGGAAGACTCCGAAAGAGACATCAAAGAAGGAAACTTTCATTATCAGTTACTTTGGAAGAACAGAAGATTTCTCATTAATTCAAATCATATTATAAAACAATTGTTAGAAACCAACTTACAGTTAGTTATCTGTTTTAAATTTGTTCAAATCAGGCATGGCAACTCAAACGTCAAATTAATACATCAAGCAGGCGAAATAACCTATAAAATTCACTCGAGAGACTAACAATCTGAGCATGAACACTTTCCCTTATATCTGAATGTAAAATTGGAAACCTCATTACATAACACTACAGTTCTTGAACATGAGTTTTTCGTATCGCACTCTTTACAATACTCTATCAGCGTTTCATAGAATGAATTTTGTCTATGAGAGCTAGTGTGGAAAAGACTCTTAGCTGCTATGTAAAGCTGAATGTCACTGAAACGCACTTTGAAAGTGAAGTTGCAATAATTTTTTTTTTTCTGATTTATTGACAGTATGTTATGATTATAGGACCTGTTTCTGAAGAAAGTACTAGGTTCATCTACACTATTGTCCAAGATTGAAGTAAAACGAAGCAATCTCCACAGATGTAATATATTTCTTGAAACACTTGGTGTTACAGGAATCAAAACTGGAAAGGAACAGCATTTATACTTGAAAAATACACAACATATGGTTGCAACATCATAAAAGGATACAAGCTAGAATTATAATAATATCAGAAACAAAATAAAGTGAGAAGCCCCCAAAATGGAGCTTATAATAGGGTA
>JAGDQP010018768.1:0-16494 GCA_022664845.1 Lepisma saccharinum
TATGCCTCCATCCCACGTCGCATCAAGGCTGTTCTGAAGGCGAAAGGGTGGCCCGACACCATATTAATCTGGTAAGTTGCACTTTCGTTCAGGTGTTTCCATTATTCTGATAAGCATCTGTATATAAAATGTTTCTATTTTGATGCTGTCCTGCTGTCCATAATCTACATTCTCTTTCTTTTCTCTTTTGCCTTCCCACCATTCGTTCCAATGCGTTTTTCAGTACAAGCGCTTCTCAGACAATGACCCAACAAATGTTTGTTTGTGTGGGTGGGTGTGATACACATTAGTCATTTTCAGTCACTTTTTTAAAATTTCATATTAATTCTCCTTAGGTACATCTATGAAGCAAATATATACATTTAAAACCTTTTTCAGTTTAAGAAAATAATAATTAGTTGAAGCAAAAAAGTGAACATTTTAATATTTTTCATCAGTGCATGGAATTTATGGAATTTACAGAGGAAAACTTATAGTTAACTGCCAAATTTATACTGGATAAAATGACTTGATTGGATTTTACACTACATAAAACGGCATTACGAGTCCCTCCATCTACACGCCCGCTTAAAAAGCTATAAATACCACACTGGCTATATTGTATAATTCAACACCAATTTAGACCTAAATAAGATGATTTTTAAAAAAATCAACAACAAAGATTTCTACTTTTTATTTGTAGGTCGGACTAGAATTTCCTATATTATTTTTATAGTAAGAAGTAAGTCTGACAACGATTAGCGTTCTGTCGTTTTCGGTATAAGCTACTGGTGGTATAATTTCGAAATAACACCGCCTTCCCTATAAGCAATAAATTAAATGTTTAGATGATGTGGTCTTCCCTTTGTTACAACGTTGTTGATAGTGAAGACTTCTAAAAGTTTTTTAAAAAAATACTGTGTTACATAACCAAAAAACAATAAAATAACTACTTGAAACTTGTTCTAAGAAATTAAAAAATCGTTTAAAACTCGACAAAATGCAGTTTCTAACATACACTGTGAGTCCTTACCCCACCCCATGTTTATAGAAGAAGCTTATCTTGGTACACTTCATTTCATGTTCAAGAATCGATAACATTAAACTTCTTGCAAAATAAATATTAATTATTGAGGCAGATAATATTAATATATTATCCTCAATTTCAAGACAATTGAGGATATTAGTTTATCTTCACTGCAAGAAACTGGGAGGGCCCAGCCCCCCCCCCCCGACCCTGGCCTAGAACCACCTCTGAATCCACAAAGCGTCAGGCAAGCCAAGTTTGTTGGAAAGCCATGGTTTACCGTTGGATACATCATAAAGAAACATAAAACAGAGCAATTATTGCGGAATAGAATCCACTCTGGCCAACCAAGAAATCTAACTGCCCGTAATGAAACCTACATTCTTCATTCTGTGAACAACACTCAAAGAGTTAGTGCTAAAGATTTGGCTACTTCACTCGTCTAGGATATGTAAGTTAATGTTACACCACAAACAATCCAAAATTCATTGAAAAAATTGGAATTTAGAAGATGTGTATCCAGGGTATGAATACTGGCCACTCCATTAGTAATTACACAACCCCAAATCATAACAGACCTTCCAACATTTTTACTAGTTGAAGAAATGTTCTTTCTGAAAGCTTCATTCTTCTTTCGCCACACGTCCTGATATCCATAACTACAATACAGTTTTTCTTCGTCTCATCCTAGAAAAAAAAAAACTTTTTTTTTTCTTTTTTCAAAATTTCAGGCACTCATATAATATATATTGGAAAATTAGAACTTCTTTCTGCTTTCTTCTGATATGTAAGTTTTGTTTCTGGCTACACATCTTCTGAATTCCATTTTTTGTGTGTGTGTGTTCAAATCTGCACATCTGTAACATTAACTTGGATATCCTAATCAAGTAACCAAATCTTTAGCACTAATTCTTTGAGTTTTGTTCACTGAATGAAGAATGTAGGTTTCATTACGGGCAGTTAGATTTGTTGGTTGGCCAGAGTGGATTCTATTCCGCAATAATTGCTCTGTTTTATGTTTCTTTATGATGTATCCAACGGTAGAGCGTTGGATACATCATAAACGCATCCTCATCCGATAAACGCAATGACGAACCACCATCGGTCGCCTTGCTCAGGACCTGGCTTCGTGCAGAAAACCCATCATCATAACAAGTAACAATTTGGCATTATTTTCTAAATAACGGAAGATATGCACTTCCGGATGAAATCAAAACGGGAAATTGAATTTGGCGAAAAAAATAATCAGAATATGGTATTGTAGATAATCTTCTGGATTTCGAACTTCAATATCCTCCATCAGCGATTGTATCTTACATTACACGACTACGAACGAAATTACTCCAAGCAGAATCTTGGAACAAGAAAGTAGTGACATAGGTTCATTCTGTAGAATGATGAGTCTTCTATCACGATGATAATAATAATAATTTCTGAAGGAAGTAAATTAATCAAATTGGTCAATAGGTTAATTCTTGCTATCGTAAATTTCAACTAATTGAAAAGATTTAAAAAATTCATTACTGACTCACGAACTCGTCCAAGCTCTCGTATCAGATAATTTATTGAATGAGATACAAAAAAATCCCAGTAGATGGTAAACACTCCAATGTTCAGATTATTATCGAATTGCTCTATTTTTTAAACAAAGAAAGTAAATGTAACTACATAAATTCCACCAACTTAAGTGTTGTTTAGAAAATAAAATATTTTTTTAAATGTCTAAACATAAAGAACTAAAGTTTTTAAACATTTTGATTATCACAAGAAAAAAATATACTCTTTGAGACAAGTAATGAACACTGGAATTAAGGATAATCTGCTCATAATTAAAAAGATTAATATAGTTTTTTAGAAGAGGAGGAAATAGGATTCCAATAAATGGATTCTAAATATTCTCCGGTAATCCGAAGGGTGTCCTATCTCTATGTAATTTTATTTAATTAGGTAATCAACGAACTAACAACCACATTGAATTTATTTTAAGGCCTTTAGTCAACTATGGCTCAGGTCAGATGGATGATGATGGGATGAATTGGTGGAATGAAGAATCTAGGGGGAAACGGAAGGACCCCGAAAAAACCCACGCACACGGTGTTTGTCCACCACAAAACCTACATGTCATAAGCAGGGATTGATCCGAAGACCCTATAGTACCAGAGGTGAGCGCCCTACCTACTGAGCCACCGCGGCTCCTCACAAGTGTATTTCTACAGTACATATACTATTCAATTTTAAATTGATTTAGAAGTAGATCGCCATCCAGATCGCGGTGTTACCCCTTACGGTGTTCACGGTAAGCAACATTCATGTTTCCATTTTAATACACAGAAAAAGCATGTGAGGGTGATAACTTTGAAACACTAAAGGTGAAACTGTCACCGGCCTATCCTGCGTTGCTCTTGTTGACGACCTGAATCGAACAGTATCAAGAGCATCCCTTACGATGTCCATGGATGAACAAGTTTTCATATATCAGATCAGTAGAGTTTATATTAGGATATATTTTCTAAAGTGTATTCTTCAAGCTAAAAGAAATAATAATAATAATAAAAAAATAAATAAATAAAATAAAATAAATGAATGTGTACGGTATTAAAGAAATACGTTGCGTTCGAAATCACAGTTCCCTGCTCAAAAGATCGGGACAATTCAGCGTCGCTAAATATTTTCCTCGGGGAGTTATATCGAAAATCTGGACAATACCGGATTTTCGGAACGTTTGGTCAGCCTACTGTAGTGAAAGTCGGGTAATGTGTCACGTGGAGACGAAGTAAGTACTTTTAAACGGAAACATATTTTTTTTCTACTTAAAAATATTTTTCGGTCGTCAGTAAACAGTTTATGATCGAACTAAACTCCATGACAGAGTGGAAAACGCACTTGAATTAGGTACAGTAGCATTCTTTGACTGTCAAGCTTCCTTAGACTGTACCACAAAGAAGTTATGTGTGTCGCGGGAAAAGGGTGAAGTGGAATCCAATCGCGGAGGTTGGGAGATAGATGCCCACTATCTCAATGCATTGCATCAAATAAGTTTGTATTCATTGTTTTCCGGTTAGACACTAATTTCTTTGAACTTTTCTTCTTGGATAGAATGTAGTCATACAAGAACATTTGTGATGACTAGTCTACGTACGTGTCTAATAGAATTTGAATGTCGTTTATAGCTCTCAGGATGGAAAAGGGATGGTGTGAGGATGTGGAAAAGAGGTCGACCAGTACCCAATTTCGAAGGAACCATCCCACCTTGTGTGCCTGAAGAAAACTGTAGATAAATTTTAGTCAGGACAGCCGCCGTGGGGATCGAACCCAGGACCTACCGAACGCGAAGCCAACTCTCTCTACCAACAGAGCGACAGTTTCTCTATATATGTTCAATAGAATGTATACGCTATCATCGGCTTAATTGTAAAACCACGTAGGCTCGATTTAGCCATTCTACAGGAGAGCTAAAAAGAATAACGTTTTCCATTGCTTATAATGGAAGTTTCGCTTGGAAATTCGTGATTTTTGTATTAAATAATCTTTTGCGGATCTTCAAATTTCAGTGGGAGGTGTAGCTTAATGTCACCAATCTTTTAGCGCAATAACCTCAAAACGGATATTTTTGGAGTTACATAGTTTTACAAATAAGGTGACGATATATTACTTCTTATTTCACACAAAACGTGAAATAAGTCATTAGTCAGGAAGTCATTACTGCATTAAATTGGTGTATGCTTCATTGTCACATAAGGCAGAGAAATCTGCGCTCTCAGTCAATGTCAGCAAGGAGTGATCACTATGTAACAAATATTTTGTGAAGAGGCTGAAATACTTCCATAGTTGTTCATATACTTAGTAGTCTTTTTCATTATTATAATCACATATCTTAATTATAATGTATGAGGCATCTTTCCCCCATAAGCGGGAATCTTACACTGATGTGTGAAATAAGATGCACATTTTAATATACCAGTTTAAAGACCCATATATCCATTGTGCATATATGTAGCTTCATGTATATTTGTCCGAAAGATCACAGAATATGCCGTGCCTTTGTCGACCTATGTTCGCTTTTCGTAATATTTTTATGAGCACTTTCTGCTCTCAAAATATGTCAGACTTTTTTTATATTTAGTTGAATACATTTCTTATAGATGGCTCTAACATTCATATAAATTAAATAAACAAAGTCGTTAAGTGTACAAGATCTTGACGACGAAATTGTATAGATCATTTAGGGTATTTTCGACAGTTGGGAAATTCCAACACTTCTAAGCTTGCAACATTGTTGACTCCACAATAGTAAGCTCGTGAGTGTCGGGATGGCACCATCACAATAGACTCTGGCAGACACCTTGCCGAATCTTGTCGCCTCACTTATCCCGCCCTGAGTCTTCTATGCCTAAAGGCCATAAATAGAATTTAAAAGTAAGCTCGTGATATAGACAATAGTCGAGGAAGAGACTTTGTAGTGTTGTGTGAAGGACCACAATCATGTTTGTAAGGTAAGATGTTCAGAAAACATAACTAAAATTACCTTGTCCTAAAATAGAAGATTCAGTTCTTAAGATTTTTATGAACATGGAGTTCAAAGTCATTGCACATTATCAAGGGGTTTTATCAAGGTGTACTAACCCTTGTGTGCGCACAGGTAGTTTTATTTCCTTTAGTCAATGGTACAAACTCCAATTTTATCTCTAATATTAGGTATTTTGGGGTAATCTTGACATTACGTTGTGGGGTACTTCCGACGCTTTCAACAATAATATATTTATATACATCCTTAAAACAAAATCTATGAGGCATTATTCGTGTAAATTACAAAGATGTCTCTCTTCATCTTGCATACCAAACATGGGCTCGTAACTATGTACTGCTGAAAGACTTCAAAACACTTTAGGAGCAAAGAAAACATGATTTCAACTTTTGATGCGGTGAGAAATAGGATGAGTCTTGCTACAGCTGCTAAAGCGTCTCACGTTCCCCGATGCACAATGAGGGACAAAAGAAGAAAACGAAAAACAAGAACTTAGTAGGAAGTCAAACTTGTAGTCTCATCAAAAAGGAACTGAGCTTAGCAGAGATATTTCATGATTGACCAACAAATAAATTTGAAACTTCTGGAATTAACCCTTAATAAACTCCCGGAGAGTTCATATGCTCCTTTAGGTGCTTGTTATAAAACTCGACAGGAAACATCAACATCACAGTGTATTTTGAATTTATTCTAATCGAATTGTTCCACCCTTTGTTTGACTTTAGTTCTTAGGGGTAACGAGAATAGCTAGCAATGAAGTTACATTTCTTTTCCATTTTATTATCTTTAAAATCTTCTGATTTTGAGATAATCTGTCAGATGACACTTCCACATGCAATATCAATTCATACTTATGCTGGGCGTAAGCCATAGTGGTGTTTCCGCCCATACAAATCATTTTATCTTATCATCCTTATGTGTTACTGAGTGTATGATGATAATTGTCAAATGGTTACATGTGTTTTCATTTGGGGTTGCAAGTGCTTCAATAAAGTGTCGGAATTTCCCATGTAGTGGATTAATCCCGACACTTCGCACTAGTTTCATTTGAACACTCTAAGATTCCACAGTATTTGGATATGCAGAGTGAAACATGTATTAAATGAAAGAACGAAATAACAGACTTTATGACGATGTGTAGAAATATCTGAATGCTTCATATGTTTAGGGTGTCAACGTTTGTTTTGGACTTGTCTTATTGATTACAGTTGTGGGGTGCTCTAAACTAATTGAATTAAATCACACACAGTAATTTGAAATATATGCAAAGAAATGCAATTGAATAACTTACGTCAGGTCTCTTTATAAATCTGGTTCAAAGCTTTAACGAAGTTCTACAAGAATTGGTTTGTAAATTATTGTTACCGATTCTGACTCTCGAGTACTCAAGTAACCTTCGTTCAAACTTTCAAAACTGATACATGCTTTTGAAGAGGTTGGTTACAGCTATTCTTGAACAAATAGCATAATATTGGAACAGAGAAAAACGATCAACTTTGTTGGTCCATTCGGAACATTTAAATGTTCATAAACACTACCACACCAAACTGATACTATTATAAAATATCTTTCTATAGAAAGCCTGTACGAGTTTGAATGAATAAACCTAAAATAAAACTTTAGAAAACTTAAACACCTCACCTTTATAAAAGAAACATTAAAAATACTAAATATTTATAACTTATAACGAAAAATTAAAGCGTGAGGCGCTCAATGATATGTAATAATAATCACGAGTATTTAGTATAGACACCCCACGCCTTTATTTTAGATAGAGTATGGTGAGTTGTGGACCGGCTAGACGCTTGGGCGAGAGTAAGAAATTTTCAAAATGGGGCTTTGCGGCCATCTTAGACTTCCAAAATTGAAAGTACTTAATAGTTAAGCTGTATTGTCTTCAGGCACCCAGGAGTGTACAGTTTCAAGTCGATTGTACAATGGAAAAACAGGTAAAAATTTAAATATAAGATTTTAAGCGGATAGGAAACTTGAAAAAAAAACAAAAAACAGACCCAGTCAATAGATAAGTGGTAATAACAACAAAATTCATTTGTTTAACACTTAGAGAACATCTTTCGCATACCTAGAGTGGGTTAGTTATGATTACTTCCTGTATATGGGGTGCGGTAAAAGAAAAGGTAACTGAATGTAGTCGTAGTAATCAATATGTAATATATAGTTAAATACCTTCTACAATGTTATAGCTGAGAAACCAAAGCTGTGTATTTTTTTTAAAAAAACTACAAAATTGAGTTATGGTGACATCTGTGTTCCTTATAAGAAGATCTTTAACGTCGCAAATAATTGTTAATGTCTCTGTGAACAATACTTTCCCAGATAGACAAAATTAAAATGTTATTGCACACTTAAATAGTGTGGTTTCGCTAGAACGTTTCTGCTGAAAAATTCAGAAAAATGAGTTCACTGTGCAGGATCGTGACTGGTTCTTTACTTCCGAAGTTATGGTGCACAGGGTTTCCGTCAGGATTTTAAGTTTTGGAGGGTGTAAAGTCAAAATTGTGAGGGTGTTAGTGGATTTTTGTATAGATTCTATCTCGATTTTTCACAGCAAAAAATTTTTAATATGCGGAGGGTGTTGTCGAGAATTTTGGGTGTTACAATCCCTACAGGGGGGGGTGTGTCTGGCGGAATCACTAACGGTGCATTATGTGGGTTTCGAGACTGAAGTTGCTACTTATTAATTCAAGTAGGTCAGCAATTGGAATTCGGGTACAGGTACTCCCACTAGGGATTGAACCCGAGATCTGCCGCATCGTAAACGAAAGTGTTAACTACTTGACTATGATAAACTAAAAAATAAAGTATTTTCTAGTAAATTTTCAAACAGTGAAGTTGGCAACACTGAATATATCTTGTTACATTTATTTTCCTTGTTTTGTTATACTGAACGCTTAGGAAGTCCAGTAGTTTCTTGCTTCGTAAACCGGTCGTTGCTCTCCTTGTTCTAATGCATCCCTCTCTCACCTCCAAAAATATTTCCGTATTTCTTTTTCTTTTCTTTTAATTTTTTTTGTAATTCTTATGCATAGTTTGCAACGATGTTTATAATTTATATATATATGGAAGTATATAATACCTTAAGAGTCATTAGTACATTTTATTTAACAGAAGGGAAATTATGCGTCTTTCTGTCCGACTTCTGTTCTGTTCGCTGTCTCTGTTTGAAAAGAAGATGCCGCGTTCTTTAAGATTTATTGACTCCCACCTCACCAGACGAAGGATTACACCTGTTTTACAAGATGCTGCTTCAAAAGCCAACAACACATAATATAGGCCTACACCGCATTCACATCTAGTGCAATAGAAGCTGGAAGACGACAGAGTTGCATATTAATGACTGTATGAGTTGGAAAATAAAACACGATTGCTCGAGTGAGATTCGCTGATCATATAAATAATTTGATGTAATTGTTTAAAGGAACTTAAGTTCTAAGAAGGAAACTTAATTTCTTTCCAAAATTGTTCATTTTCTGTTATTTTTCTCTATGTTATGAACTTTTTTGAATTTATCAACATTTATGATATCTTCCCCACAAATGTCGGTAGAAAAGTGCAGCAGATATTAGTTTAAATATGCATCCTACCACTCATTGTTGTGCGGTCCGACTCACTATGAGAAAATAACAACTACAACATTAAGTAAGGTCCAGTTACATAAAAACAATTTAATCCCGAATTAATCCACAAGTCATAGATGAAATTTGTATAGATGGCGAATCCAACAATCTAATTATCTTTCCTGCCATCTGGTGTCAGTCCAGTCGAATTAGGAATGCTAGTAAGTCATGCGCAAAACCTATACATTTAATGTAATTGCTGACCCGTAATGTAACGTAACAGACACTCAGCTTGCACTCCATGTTATTTCTGAGTTTCTAAATTGAATGTAGGAACAATCATTCCCCACTAGTATTATTTATTTCATATCTAGGTTGGCTGCACTCACCCCAGGTGGCAGGAAAGAGCTAAGAAAACTCTTGATTGGCCTCCCTCACATGCGTGCAACGAAAATGATACATTAGACATGTACGGAGATAGTGCTGCTGCCATCTTTTGTTGGAGGTCGTTGCTTTAGATTATCCTTAATCTCACGTCTTCGCTTCGTCTTCATCCTTAGTCATTAGCACGTACCTCACTCTTACTCTCAAATCTTCTCCTCTCCATCTTCGCTACTCACCGCGCCCTTGTCTCCTTGCTAGGCCCTGATCCTCACTATCATACCTTCCCTTCACCCAAACTCTTACTCATTCCCGGCCTCACATATTTACTTTATCTTTTCCCTCACACTTCAATTACGTTCTAACTTTCACTCACCAACCATTTTCCCGTTTCAATTTCTCTCTTGCCACCAGGATGCAATTTCGTCGTCATTTTCACTCATCCTTCCCTCGCGTTACAACCTAGTCCTCACGCTCACACGGTCATTTGGCCGTTACTCACCGTAACTCTCACACGGTGAGGGTGATTCAAGTTTTCATAAGAGACGCTTTCATGTGGTTGAACAGTTAAACTATATTGCTGGCTTCCTGTAAGAAAAAGCTGAGTGAAAAAAAAAAAGATATATCATACGCTAAAATGTGAGCGTTAGAGGAGTACTTGGCCCAATGAAGAACTTTAAAATTGACTATTTATCCCGATCGCAATAATAATAATAATAATAATGAAGTCAAGTACAATATACACATGTACAAGAACTTTAGGTAACTTTGGCTTAGGCCGAGAGTAGCCCTGGAGAAACTATACAACCTCGGGCTACGCCGGGTTTCCAATCCTTCGAAGATCACGTATGTATTTCCAGATAAATCAAGTAACCAAAGTTGTTCATGTACAACTAACTATGCAAGCTGTTGTTTAGTCTGGGATTACCTTATTCTGAGACAGAACTGATAAAATTCTTAAATACAATCGGCTGGACTCGCTTCTAATAGAGAAAAGAAAATTTAAAGCAATAATAATCGAAGTCGACACACGATCTACGCCAAATGTAAGGAACATCGAAATGCCAAAATTTCTACAAAGTGTCAGAACCTGGCCATAGATATCAAAATCATCCGGAAGCTGCAGACAGTACAAAATAATGATTTTAGCCACTAGTTCAGTGGAAGAAGTTGTCAAGGGTGACTAACCCAGTAACTTGGATTACCTCTAAAACACATTAACATGTTTCAGCTACGTAATTTTAGACGTGTCACATCTGTAGAATATTGAATAAGATTAATTTACTCTCGGTTGTACCTTAAATGACAGTAGATATAATGTAAAGATTATTATTATTATTAATTTGAAATAATTATAGTATGAATCACTTTACAATAAACACTAGTATCTTAACTAGTTATACGAATTTTTAAATTATTGCATGTCCCAGTTAGTTAACCAAAATGCTTAGAATTTAAGGTATCAACGCAGGATGAACAAAGTACAACACATCTTCTGAACATTTTAAAAGGTGTGCGTTCGAATTTCTGGATTATACTTAGAATATTCTCACACTATCCCTAAAGGATATTTACAGTTGGTGTTGCTTAGCGGTTCCACTTTCGCTATAGAGGAGTAGTTGTTCACCGGGTGTTGACCCCAGTCGGCAGACACACGAGTTACTGCATGCCCTTCCCTCAATAAATAACAAAAGACAGTATGCTTATTGAAGCTTCCTCTGATGGTCCGCGTCAATACCAAAATATGGTCAATCCAACCACTGGTCAGGGTTGCAGTCTAATACGGTGTTAATACCGTGCAGATGTAGGTCTTGAGGGTGGGGTCAAATTTCTGATAATTTGTTTTGTAAATAAAAGTTATACTTTGACTAGCTACTTCTTTGTTGGATTTAAGAAACCCGCGACTACAAGTAATCCTACTTTTCAAAGCGAAATGATTATTTTCATCCCTTGTGTTAGAAATAAATTGAAACGGCCATCCTGTAGAATGACATTTCTAAGCGCATCTCATTGTTCAAACACTCACATAGGCTTGTATGCATCATATTATTATTATACCAGATACAAATGCATTGAAGCTCGAGCCAAAATATTTTAAAACTTATCGGGCTGGGCCGGGCTCGGGTCAAAAACTTTCCTGGCCGGGCTGGGCCGGACGTGGTTAAATTCAGCTGGATTGGGCTTGGGCTGAAAGATTCGGCCATTGCAAGTCTCTATCGTACACATATTCGAAAATCCATAGGATATACTAGTATACCTATTCCGAACGCACTATTTTAATTCGCGTACGTTTCCCCATAGGGAATGTAATGTTGCTATTTGATTAGTCCGAATGTAAAGCGCCATACAAACAAGCGATTTAGCGAGTGATTTTCGATCTTAAAAATATTTCAATTATCATGCATTAATTCCTTCAAAGAATGAATCAATGTTCTTGGTGAACACCATGGACGATAGAAATGTTCATAGATGCTTCAAGGACATAAATAAATTTAAATTCAAACAATAGAAATACTAACGTTACGGACGAATTCATTTACCTCCAAGTTACACCTTATTCAAAAGCGAGGCCTGTTATCAAGTAACATTACAATTTCGAGATGTAATAACTGAGGAAGCTGGTGAGATAGGTAACATTAATTTCTTCTTGAAATGTACTTATAAAGAACGTGGGATTCTTTCAATGAGGATTGAGCGTTAACTGTTCGTTTTCCGATAATTCCTAAATTCTGAATCGGTATTTGATCCTACATAATCCTATCACTGCTAGTACTTTTTTTTTGACACTATCTAAGGAGCATATACAGTTTAAATGAATGATCAAATCAGTATAGCTCAATGAATACAATGCAAATTAACTTCGGTTCAGTTAACATACTGAAGAATAAATAACATTGAATAAAAAAATCCAAGTACAAGCTTCATCCTTTCTTGAGAAACCGTTATTGAATATTAAAACTATTTCGGTGAGTTGAAGTTAGCTTAAGGACTGTCTGAACGTGATTATACTAAACCGGGTTTGTTCCGACCGTTCTGGTGGACGGCAGAATTTCCGGTTAAATAAATATTGGTTGATTCTAATCCAAATTAGAGTTAAACATGAAACTTGTACTTATACTTTTGATTCAGTTTTATGCTGTTTCCACCTTTCTTGGACGCGCACTACACAACATACTTTCACCACCAGAGCACCTATGTTCATTTAAATCGGCACTATAAAATGGGTTTGTTATATTCGTATAAAATGTCTAGAACACCAATTTATACTATTCTGCATAGCACGGAAAAGTATTCTGGTAGAGTGCATCTCCCTAAGTATTAACCGCTGTTTTGCTTCCAGACTTAGGTAAGTTTACCGATAAGTTAGATTGTATTGGCTAAGTATGGTTAAGTCAGTTTGACCCTGATTATCTTAAATTGTTGATATTGCAATAAATTATTCATTCCTTTTCATCAATTTTCGTTGCAAATATTTAAAATACATTATATTCTTTCGTGTCATAGTTTATTCACGTCAACTTTTGTACAATGGTAACGCTGTATAATCCTCTGCTGTTTGTGACGCATACCGATCGCTCGCTTCAATCGCTATTGGTCTTACGTTCTGACCAATAAGAAAGCAACATTTTGTTCCCTATATCCAAACGTTGATGAATCAAAATAATGCATCCCGAAACAAGAAGCGCACAAAAGGGAATTACAAAAGAAGAGATTGCTACCGCAGAGGCTAGAAGAAAGCAGAATGAGGCCAACGACATCCAAAAAAGGATTAAGGAATTGTTCGAGAACGAAGATTCTACAGACCAAAGTGAAGATGAAAGCATCCATTCCACTTCTCCTAAACCTAAAGACACTCATAGTCAATCAAATAATCCTTTGTCACATACCTGCCCTACGATGAAGCAAAACGAAAATAACAATTCTCAAGCTTCTGAAGTTACCGATAACGCTCAAGAATTAAATGAAGAACAAAGAAAAGATAGGTTCATTCAAAGCCATAAGAATGCTATATATGTGGGTGAACTTAGCAATATTAAAAAAAATAATATTTGGACCCTATTAAATTCTACCAGGCAATGACACAAAAAATTCCAAACTTAGAAATGACAGTTTTTCCAAGAGAGAAGCATTTTAAACTAAAAATTCATTTCAAAAAACAAGGAAAGTTATGAAAACTTCAGAGACCATTACCCGAAAGAGCTTTTGGGGGAGAATCACTCTTTTTATTCTCATGCAGAGGCAATTCCCGAACCGCAGTTTCCCAAATCAAATACTACTTTTACCTGTGTAATTACTGGAGTCCGAATTCAAACAAAAATAGAAGACCTCAAGCGTTTTCTAAAAAAGAAATTACCTATTACAAACTTATTAAGAATCAAAGGCGAAAAGGGACCCCTTCCATTGATCAGACTGTTCACCAAGGATCCAACACTGGTCAGCACATTAATAACTAACGGAATAACAATTGGATTTAACAGATACAGAGTGGAAGCTTCACGCTCAAACGCCAGACCACTGCCATGCAGGAGGTGCTATAAATACCATGCCACACAACCGTGTAACAATACCTTAGTCTGTTTTAAATGTGGGGATCCGCATTCCAGTTATTTTTGCACCATAACGCCAAATATTAACTATTGTGTCACATGCCATTCTGAGGGCCACCGTACCGGAAGCTCTACCTGCCCGAAGAAACCTTTTCCGAACCCCCGCATAAAAATCTATCGGGACAATAAAAATTCATTAGAAATAAAGAAGAATCAAACCAACTCAGCTTCAGGAGATATCCCAACAAATGAAGAAAATTCACAAAAATCAGATTCAATAGCTAATGTCTTGCAAGAACATACTTCCAGAATGGTAAAATGGGTTACTTCAGTGCTCAGTCTGATCTTCCCGGAAAAAACACCCCAGCAACTGTCTTCAATTATGAATCCTGCCTCAGAAGAATTACTTCAATGTCATCTCAACATTTTGAAATCTGTGGACGGCCATATATTTGTGGGCAAGGAACCATTCACAAGGAAAATGAAGAACAACTATGACCATCCTGTGCCGGAGGATGACTCCGAAATAAACTCACAAACTGACGAAAACAACTAAAAACAAAGAAAACTTGTTGGATGTTTCATAACTTTTATATAATCTAATTATATGTCATTGGGGACCCATCAAACTACTTAATCTCTCAACATTGCTAATCTACAAGGAGACATTATTGCCCTTCCAAACACCTTCCAAACAGAAAGAATTTTTAGTGAACTAAGAATATTAAAGAATATTCAAATAGTTTTTAAGCGATATTGCATATAGTTATGCCTTTGTTCTCATTAAATCACTCATTCCTTTATAGGCAATTTTATATAATAAAATTCACTCAATAGAATTTAAATTCTATTTAGATTATTAATTAAATAATTAAATATTAATTAATTATCAAAGGAATCTTCTACTGTTTAGCTATCACAAGAGCGATTAAACTAAAGAATACTATCAAATAATAATTTAGATCTCAACTCTCTCCTCAAAATCAAAATTAATTAATTAAATATGGAGTCCTGTGCGGTTGATCGAACAACAAATTAACAACAGATTAATTTAAACGAAATCTAAATTTAATGCCCACTTCCAGTTCATACGGTTAAGGCGAAATTCTGGTTGTTTGCTGGTGGGAGCGCGTGTGTTCTGGTGCAGTTTCTGTGTTTTGATCTAATAGAAATATTTAGCAAAAAATTACATTATGCCCAGGACGAAAGTGGCCTAATTGGCCAGAAGTCCAGCCTGGGTGGCCCTGCGGGCTCGGGTAATTTACATTCCTTGAAGTTGAGTTGAACTTTCAGATGATCGTTAGGCTGGTGTCCACTACTTTGGGCGCTTGAATCTCATCTGGGTCATGGCTGTTTGTTAATTATACATGCACTGTACTCATACAATGGATACGGACTGAAGTGAAAGTTAAAAAATGATCCATGGAAAATAAAGTTGAAGAAAATTTCTACCAGAAATATTACAGGATCCGTGTAGTGTATACTGTGTTGTGTGGTTTAGTACTGACCATTCTTCTTTTTAAATTGATAAAATGACATTTGCTTTCTATCCAAAGATAGCATAAAATTATTTTGTTCCACAATTTTATATATAAGTACAGTGTATTCACACATGATGGAAGAAAAGGAAAGAAATTTGTATAATATACATGCAACAAAAGTCTACATTAAATTAATTAACATGCTACAGTTAACAACACTGACAGATTAGCGCAATGCGAAATTGTGAAGTGTTGTTTACTGCCAATGAATACATTTGTATGCTGGCTGTGTCCTTTGTCTGCATGAAAGGTTATTGCTCATCCAAGCAGGGGGTCCACAAAACCTTTTGCATTGCATGGTTGAAAGATAGCTGAAGAATGTTTTGTTTTTCAACGTAGCCTATGCTTGGAAAACTCAGTAGAGAAAAAAAAATCTGTTGAGTTTTGTATAGCACATGCAAATAATATTTATTTTCTTATTTAATTACGAGTGTGGTTTAAAAATAGAACACACAGTGGCCATTTTCCTGTAGACATTAACAATATAAGGTAAAGGAGGAATATTGTGATGTTTTTATTCTACCTGATTTCCCGCCCGTTGGTGCGGGTCCAAAGGTTTCTCGCCTCTTCCCCACCTTGCGGGGTGTCGAATCAAAAACCTAAGATAGCCGTTGCTAATGAATTGATAGTCATGCCAAATTTGCCCACTTGGAGGTAGCCAACCCGGCAAACTACATTGTGGTGTGGATTGCTCAGCCTCTAAGGATATATACGACATAAATGACAATCATGATCTATTAACTGATTACACCAAAAGTCCCCCCCGTTTCACCCCCTTTGAAGGTGCTAGGGGAGTCTTATCCCCACAGTATTTTTGAGATTGTAAGTGATATATGTACCAACTTTGGTTGAAATTGCTCAAGGCGTCCAGAGTTATGCTGGAACACACACACACACACACACACACACACACACA
>JAGDQP010018768.1:16594-35970 GCA_022664845.1 Lepisma saccharinum
TTAATATATATATATATATATATATATTAATGTTTTAATAATAATAATAAATAGGCGCATTTATTAATGCCCTTGTGATGATAAACATCATGTGAAGCATAGTACACTGCGTTACAAACCTTTAACATCGTACCATTTTTAATGTAGGAAATCGATATTTTTAGAGTTTAACCTGGTTAATATTCGCAGTTTGAAACCCTGCGTTCAGTGTTTGACATATCATGCCTATCATCAATACGGAATACCAGATATCCAGTAAATTTGCTTGGTGCCGTTTGGAATTTTTTTATAAGTTGGCAACACTGTTAGACATATGACATGACATTGTAATTCCTAATATTTGCGGTGTTGATACAAATCAACTTCCGTGAAGTAAATTTTGCTTGAATACTTAATTTTTTATACTTATCGTTAAATATTATTTTTATCGATTTTGGGTTTTAAGTTGGTACCCCTGTATCTGGAAAACAACATGACAGATCGCTAATCAGAATCCTTTAGATTTTTGTCCAACGCGATCATTATTACTAAGCAAAATTTGGTAATTATCGGTCCAGAAATCTGGAAGAAGTATTTCTGTAAAAATATGCAAAGTAAAAATGTAATTAAGTTTGTAGTGTTACCATGGACAGGATAACATTTTAATGTTTCAACATGCTTAAAACCTAGAGAGCAGAGCATGGCCATATATACAGAGTTTGAAGCGATAACATCTGAGAAATAATCCCTGTTATCTGTTACCAAATCTCCATATTTTTCAAGATACATTTGTCCCCTGAATCAGCATAGAAATTTTAGTAAGAACTGATCGATCCATTGTTGCGTCATGCTTGAAAATATTTTTTGTACCGTTACCGTGGAAACAATACAATCTATCGCCAATCACATCCACTACCGATGTGCTGAAAATAGTTATAATTGGTCCACAAACCTTGGAGAAGTATTTGTTTCAGTTATCTTGTTAATAGAAAATCAAAATATCTTATGAGTTCTATAACGATGATCTAAAAAAAAATCAAACCCACTCAACAAAAGAGCACTGTTATATGGAATAACAAGCATGGTAACAACTATGAACAGTTTAGTACCAAACAATAAAAGGAATTCGCTCATAATAATTACAGTAAGCTTGGATTATTCCCTTCAACCAAAACACCACAAAATTGAAAAGCAAACCTATCATACTAGAGTTATATGTTTATGGAGTTGTTAGGAAAAGATTTTAAGCATTTGGAATTAAATGTTCTTGGAGTTGTTAGGAATAAGGTTTTAAGTGTAGATGCAAATTATTTTCGACTTAGTTGTCTAGGTCCCGGAGACATGCCAGTTCAAGTTTACAGCTTTTTCTGAAAACAATATTACGTTCAAATATTGATACATTCAAATACCGATATCCATAATAGTAACAAAGCCAGAGAGAGACATCTGTGAAGTCTCGTCGTAAATAAAAACCATCACAGCGATTGCACAGGAAAAGTTTTGAATGGGCGGCAGTGGCTTAATGGTAGCTGGCAAATGTATTTGCAATTTCTGAATTGATAGTTACGTCACAGCTGTTATAGGATAAACGAACCTGTACTAAGGTGCCTAGTTTTAGTGTTTACGAAGCTCCACAATTCACAGGGATTAGCATGTATTGCCGCTTCGGAAGCTGCTATATACTGCTTTTAATCATCCCTAATTTCACGCTTGAGTTCAGTTCATAATCTACAGAACTCACTCTTATGATAGTTTAGATAAACCTATTCATAAGCAGTAAATTAGCGTTAGAGTGTATTTGTTCAATATTGTAAGTAAAAGCCCTCCCCCAAGTTAACCAGTCTCACTATTTATTTCAAATTACTTTATTTTTATATCGGCTGGACTTTAGATACTTTTTCGAATCATTCACTTTAGTCACAATAGGTTATGTTATACATTAGAGGAGTTTGAGAGTGCACTAAAGGTATGATTAGCGTCTTTGAAGGTTAGATTAGGTGAGGTTATTGCAACATCCGGAGAAGTAACCAAAGTCCATCCTTTTTTTTCATCCTCATTCTACGTTCTTCGCAGTATCTTTTTTAGATCTTCTTAAATGATGTTCCAATTTATGCAATAAAAAGAACATTATTTGCAAATCTAAAAGAAAATAAATATGCTTTGTAATAACTGAATAACCAAACGATTAATAAAAACACTATCATTCTGTTAAAAGTTATTTATGCTTCTATTTGTCTTTTAGCTGTAATAAATCAATAATTGTCAAGCTTAAATTCAAGTTAATATGTTTAAGGGTAACCAGTACAAATGGCTCTGATCATTTGTCGGAATTTTTTCTCGATAGATGGTGCTGTTTAAAGAAATATATAAGTTGACATTTATTTGACTTAGGATGCCAAAACATGTCAATATACTCTACGCGTATTTACACAAATAATTTTCTATGCAGAGAGCACTTGCTTTGCCTAAGTGTATTGCAAAGAACAAAAGAAAGAAACAAAAAATAATTAATCAAACTCAACTGAAAGATAACAAGAATATATCTTATAATGTAGACGAAAACCAGAAACTGTCAACTCTAATCTGCATGCATAAAAGAGGCCATCATGAAATGTCAGGAATGAGTAAATAGCGACAACGTTTTGACTTGATCGGGTTACCTCATCGCTTTAATGATTAAGATAAGACACATGTGGAACACACATACAAACATACACAAGCACACATCGTATGTGTACCATCCAGTGGTTAGTTCTTGAACCTTTGTTAAGACTTTAGGCAGGTGTATGAAGTAATGCAGAACATAAAACAAAAAGAAAAAGTTCGGTTTAAGAAGAATAAAATATTCATCCCTTCTGGACTTGTCGCTTGTACTTGACTGTTCTGATGGATCGTAAGACTGGATGAATAGATAAATCAGCCGGTTACTTCCGGTTTAGTAGCCACAATAGCGAGGGAGGAAGAAGAAACGAGAAGATAGTGGCAGATAAGAAATTAAGTAACCATAGAAATAAGTTATTCCTGTTTCAGCATCTCGAAGAAATATACCAGAGCGGTTAATGCCTCCCACTTAGTGGTGTGTTTATATAAGAATACCTTATGATGTTACCAATTTCCGAATCATGTACCTCGTCGTGTTTCCCCTTGTCAATGCAACTTTGGATTTTCTTTTTTTGTTTTTACTATTTGTTGTGCCTCTTGTATATCCATCATTCTACACGTCAAGAGTAAATTAGACCATCCTTTGAATATCAATAACCCTGCCATCCGCAACAGGAATAAAACTTGTTTTGTAGTTCTTCATCTGGAATAGTAATTCCATACACACAGAAAGAAAGAAAGAAAAAAAGGCTTCCGAAACGGAAACTATGTATGTTTTGGAATCTTGTTTGAATTGGTATTTCTTGTAATAGTTACTACATAAGTCCATAATGAAATATTCTTTGTATTTGTTAGACAGATCTATGTGCCAGTCCTTTATTTTGAAAAAAAAGATCCCTCCGAAAGGAAACGGTCTGAGTTAGGCTTTGTTCACTTACATTCAAAAAGAATGGATACAGTTTGGAAGATCGACAAATTACACAATATGGTGATAACGACCAATTACTCGGCACATATAAAATGAATGCTGTATATATTGCGATAGCTGACGTATTTGTTTTGTGTCGGCAGTGCAGAGTTCGGACAGAAAAAGGAGAGGAAAAGGACATTTTTTTTTTAAATCTACATGTACATTGTTAATCCTATTTACATCTGAAGATAGATTATGCTTTCGGGAAAGTCCCTTCACATTTGTCTTCAAATATGAAACGTTTTCTTGAACTATTCTCATTCCAATGTCAGGATTCGAATTCAGAATGTCATGATTTCTAATCCACCACGTTTAACTATTGTTCTATGGGACATACCATAGAATCAAAAATTGCAAACCTTAACAATTTCAATGTTATGAATATAACAACATTTTTATCTAGTTCCCATATTCTCATTAAAGAAATATAAATGCTGACAAGACAGACGGTTCTGTGATCAAACAGCACAGTATAAACGTTATATTTCGACGCTATGTGTCTACGTCAGACTAACCAAAGTCCGAAAAACGTCACGATCTGTGCGCCTACATTAAATGCTTTAGGAGATCGATCATCCTATTTCTATTTGGATTCATCAATCACATGCGACAACTCACTGAAAATCCAGATATTGATGGGATGATCTCCTCACGTATTTAAGTAACTTGCTTATAACTTTTCATAAGTGGTTAGTCCTAACAGAACTCTAATATATTATCAATACTCTTATTGCTTACAGAGTGTGTATTTTTATCAAGGAACTAACTGCCTGTCTTGTCAGCCCAGCACTCATATATGTATAATTTAATTGTTATATCTAGGCCTATTTATATATTATATCTGTAAAATTGTAGAAAAAAAAGATCATGAATTTATGAGCAAACGCGAGCGGTCCCGTGTTGGGAAAAGTGACATTTGAGGTAGAAAACAGAATTTCTAATATCACCACTCGACTATTAGATCTGACATATATTAGATTAGAGACTTTTCGCATTGTACGAATCAACAGTTGGATTACTCATTTCATTCTCATCATTGCTAAACTGAAAAGGTTGATGAAGAAGTCTTCCAGAATTTAGATCCTACTCATGGATGAATGTTTAACCGTAAAAATCAAAATCCAAGCTGAAGTTGTGAAATTATGCAGGTGGTCAGTTTTTTCTTATGAGCATTTCTAGACGTTACTGATGAAGATCAGAAACCATTCAGTGTTTAGGAATATTCGCAGAAGTATAGAGGTGCCAGGGCACCGTCATTGTCCTTTTCTGCACAGGTCCCACTTGTAAGCTCATATAACATTTTCCGACTGACTGAACTGATTGGAATGTTATTCACGTCCTGCTTATTAAAGCAGGTGAACTTCTAAAGACAGAAACCTGCAAAAACGTGCAGTTTTTTGTAAAGTGGGTTCCGAAATAGGGTCTATTGAATCCTTGCGGGAACTGAACCCGTGACCACGCGCACAGAAACCGACCGGGCTAACTTCTCGGTCACTCATTGAATTCAATTTCGCTCAGATAACATTGGAAACAACACGGAGGACTTTGAATTGTTTTGATGGTATTGGCTTAGACTGGGTTATGGGACGGGAGGAGAGAATGTGGTAAGGAAATCGCATAATTTGAATGTACCATGGAGGCACTAGCTTAGTGTGACTACGGAAAATCTCTGGGAAATCCTCAGCTAAGTAAGACCTTCCGAATATAAAGCCTAAATAAGCTATGACCACTCAGTCCAGTGCAGAGGAAAGCTCGCAGTTTGGGAATATTCGGAGAGGTAGAGGTAAAGGACAGGAAAGAGCGAACGGCACTGAGAATATCCATATAAACTTAATTGTCAAATTTTAAAACTATTGTATGAATGATGTTCAAAACTTTCCCTCATAAAGCAGAGCACTATACACTTTCCTCAGCTACCACTAAAATAATATGGATTGACAAAAGACTAATTTGAGGAAATAAAAAAAAAACTTATGAATACTTCTAATCGTGGAGCTTGTTTCCAAAAAGTACAAAATCTATCTCAACAAATTGTTGAGAAAATATAAAAAAAAAATATGTAAAGTTCCTAAACTTAAAGGAAATTCTTTCCTCACATATGCTGAGGGAACAAAGTTAGAGTCAAAAGTCGCAAAGAATAAACAAAGTAGCTTTAACTTTAGAAACTCTTCATCCTTTTTTTATTTCCTCAATAATTTGTTGAGTCGGATTTGTTACCTTATGGAACCAAGCTCCACAATCCAGAAAATTACTAAACTCGTCTCCCTGTTTGATGCTACCCATGAGACTTTGATGAGACGCTCATGCCACATCTTTATGGCGTCCATTGAACATCCATCATGTCTTCACGTGAACAATTTTGATTCCTAATGAAATCAACATTTAACTTACTACCTTCACCATACGCATACGTTTTTGTATCACATCTAATATTTCTGTTCCAAAGAATCAATAAATAACGTTACTTATTTCAAAGTTACATAAGGAACTTTACGCTTTGATTTTATTTGTTTACCCTTTAACGGTTTGAGTAACAATATATTTCAACTCACGTGCATTCTGTGTCTTCCTGTCTGGTCATTCATATATGCAGATGACCAAGAAGGATATATCTAATCCAGTATTCCTATCAGTATTTTACAAATAATAAGAATTCAAAGGTAAAGTATTAGTGAGGATGACTGACTGGAGATTGAAGCCAAGACATCCTGATAATGTTGTCCTATCTGGCTGTCCGGTTGTTCTCATCCTTCCTCTAAGACCAACACAGTCTGATCAACAACAACAGAACTTGCAAACAATCAATACCATAACAATATCGACAGTACTGGTGCCGATATATTACAAGAAAAAAAATATACATGAGTGTATTTGAGCTTGTTTTCCATCCGTTCATTCAAGTCACTCGTTTTTTTTTAGCTGTTTCCTTTCGGTAGGTGAATAATTTCCACCTACAAAGATATATAATTCTATTCACTTGTCAAGTCAATATGTCTGCAAATTATACTTGTTTCACATTTAGCAGACCTGAGGCTTAAAAGTGGTAAGTTTTTTTTTTTTGTTTCTGAACGAAAAACAAATGAAGAAACAACCGCTCACATTTAACCTGTTCTGAAGATTTCCGTACATTTAAAACAAACAGGCTAACGTAAGATGAAAAACAGAAGGAAAAGGAAAGAGGATAGAAAAAAGAAAGAAAGAAAGGACGTGAAGCATAACCGGAAATTTTTAACACGAGAGACCACGGTTGGTGACTTAATTAGAATTCAGCTGGAGTCACCGAAAACTTGGACACCGCATCCCGTCGTTTTCTTCGAGCACTACTACCACATCTTAACTCATCAACTTAGTTACTTCATTCTGACGACAAGTGCCGGTCTAGAAGACAAAGAAGAAGAAGAAGAAGAACTAGAAAGAAGAAGCGAAGAGGAGTTTGTTGGAAAGAAGGCAACATCATCTTGGCGCGGATACATTGATCATAGAGAGAAAGTTCTTTAAAAATTTTCATTTCCTTTACAAATAACGGACACATGAACATGTATAACAGTTGGGGGAAGAGACAAATTGGCAAATGTCTCTCTGTTAGAAAGATTTGTGATTCTTTTTCTCGTTCTTTCTTGATGGACTCCTTCTTCATCTTGTTTCTAGATACACTGTCCAGTCGGTCTTTGATCCTCCGCCAGTTTAAGAACTGGACACTGTTAAGATTTAAAACAGAAGTCATATTTGTCTCTTTCACATATGCGAATATCACTACTTTGTTACCGCATGGCAAACAACAACCTCTTTGATGTTCAAGTTCATTTACAAGCGAAAATAGAGCAAAATAAAAACGCTTAGATATGTTGGTATTTTGGAAAGGCTAATATAAAGATTAGTCTTGTAGATTCATAAGTATACAAACTCTTCAATTTTTCATTAAAAAAATATGCACTAACGTCGTTTCTGCCAGCCCCCGTGTTTTAGTCCCTATTGTCAAGATCTTCTGATTGGCACTAGGGAGGTACAAAGTTCCTTCTGCCCGTTGTCCAGACTAGGTATTAAAGAGCTTTCTTCAGTTTTATTAGGCAAATGCCGGGTTGGTACCTAAACAAAGGTACCCCTACATGTTTCATCCCTTTCTCCGGAAGAGTGATTATTGAGGGGCGTCATCACATAGCCGTCATACTCCTTAGGCCTTAGATCCCAATCAACATTCAGAAATGTAAGTTAGATTAAAGTTAAAGGTTTATTTTAACGTTTTTCTTTCTTTTTGAAACAGTAACAAATACCCCAATTCTTGAAACATAAATGAGTCATTTCTGTACAACGAATAGTGAAAGAATGAGAAATTAACCTGCTTCATCTATGTCTGTGAAACATTAAAAAGTAACTTACGGCTCATGGACATCTGGCTTTCGAATCCAGCAGATATACCTACACCGAGTATATGAAGACGTGAGTTCTATGGGAAATTTCTCGAAAATTCAGAAACTGCGGTCTCGAAAACCAAATAAAGCGACAATAAGCGTCGTTGTTTTGACCACGCTATATCCTCATTGTATGAAAGTTGTCTAGTAAGATATACAGGTAGGCTGTAGAGCGAACAAAAATATTGTTCGATTTAGTTTAAATTGTGTCTTGCAAATTTTGTTGTGTTCTTTTGCAAACATGCATGGTACACCGTACACAAATAAATCTACATATTTTCATTTTGTAACGTAGAGCTCTAAAGTTATTCATTAAATAAATGAGGCACGTAGAGATTTATCCTAATTTCAACACCAAAAAATATTTTTAAGTTATGACGCAAGTAAGCTCGTTTATAAGCTGTCCGAGAACCATCAAAACACCTTAATATATCTATAGTGTTGTAAGGAGTCGTCGCACAATGGCTTATTTTCATTTTTGGCTACCTGTTGGTAATTAAAGGCTTGACTGATTCATTCAAGATTTACGCTGTCTTGTGTACCATTAAGGATAATCTAAAGCAATGATCTCCTACAAAAGATGGCAGCGCTACCTCCTTATATCATATATCTAATATATTTTAACTGTTACACGAAATTTCAATGCTGCTCCTACAAATTCAAGCCTTAAGAGTTCAAACTTTCAGGGAAGAAAATTCATAACCAATTCAAGAGCATGATCGATGCCGATTTTTAATTTTCTTTTTTGTTCATTGTTGAAAGAGTTTCATTGTTATAGGTTTCGATATTCACAACGACAATAAAGCGATTTCAACAATGAAGGAAAACGAAAATAAAAAATCGGCATCGATTATGCTCTTGAATTGGTTATGAATTTTCTTCCCTGAAAGTTTGAACTCTCTAGGCTTAAATTTGAAGAAGTAGCATTGAAATTTCGTACAACGATAAGCATACATTAGACATGTACGGAGATAGTACTGCCATCTTTTCTTTTTAGACCGTTGCTCTAGATTATCCGATAATCTTTTTAGATTGTCTGTTTAACTTAAAAATTCTAATCGCTCTGAAGTCACCACTTTCACCTCATATCATGATGCACATTCAAACTTCTGATTTAACCACTCTTCTGGTTCTGTCAGGACATTTTGTTCCGGCTTTGAACATAAAAAAATTCACGACCCGCTAAAAGCTGAGTGGTTGTTCTCTTCTCCTCCAGTTCAAGGGGCGATTTTTATTCCATCTTGGGCTAAGATACATTGAATATGTGGGTCGGAATCCACTTAAAACTATAGGCCCCGTCTTTAGATGTAAACATCGCTTACATCCTGTTAAACATACTGGTAGACTTCTATCGGTTTACCTTACCTAGGTACCTTTGCGTCACAAATGTCATATCGAGAATTCAGCTTCTTCACCTACTTATGCAATAGTCTTGATATAATCTACAGCTTAGATCTACAAATGCTGTCTAACCCTTGACCATTTTTTAAGGTTATGGATGACTCGGCAAACAGGTGAGAGGTCTTACAACTTAACAATTAGAGCAGTCTGCAATACCTGCGAAATTTAGCAAGACGTCATGAACAGGTTTGCACTCATGCTCCTTGCTCACATCAGCATAAAAATGGCGTGAGACAGCTGAGGTTCTTACGAGACGAACAAGACTGAAAGATGACTCAAGATCTGAAAGACATATCACAATATCCATTGGGAAATGATGGACAAGTTCAACGACAATGGCTTGGATAATTGGAATCCATCCATACAGAACCCACATTCCTCGTTAAATTTCATCCACATTCAAGTCTTCAACATTCAACATAGGCCGGTAAGATTGTGGATCAGTGTAGTACCAGGTTCAAATTCCAAGATTGGATTTCTTCAAGCTGAAGAATTAACATGCGGCCAAAACTCCCTGGAGAGTGTGTGTTCAGTGCCATTTCTGTACAGGGATGGTGTTGAAAGTTTTGAGAGAAAAGAACCAATCTCCATGATGTGGCTAATTCACTTCCGTCTAGCCGAGAAGTGAATACAAAATCTTGTATCACTTTAAGACCAGAACACAATGTGGGATGGGACTATGTGTAGAAATAATACACATAAGCAATTTATAATCTTTATATTAACATTTCTGTGCTACTCTTTTCTAGTTTTCACAGCTGAAATATATAGAAATAGTCCGTGTATTTTAATGCCCACGTCTGCTCAAAATATTGTTTTGTGTTTGATTTGGTTTCAAGTAGATCAAACATCTACCTAATAAAGGTTGTCGACTCCAGGAGCCAAGAAATACAAATGACATTGACGAATAAAAAAATGTTTGAGGTAATCTTTTATCTATAACCCGACATATGTGTGACACAAATTTGTCATATTTTGTACATGGACACATTAAGGTCCAAGGTTTCTTTGTACAAAATATGACAATCTTGTGTCACATATATTTCGGGTTATAGATAAAAGATTACCTCGAACTGTTTTTATTCTTCAGTGTCACTTGTATCCCTTGGCTTCTGGAGACTACGATTAATCTTATAATTTTTTTCAAGTAAATCAAAGTAATCAACCATAAGATACACATGCATATATGTTGTACATATCCTGAGAAAAAGAAAATGAAAGACTCTTATTTCAAAGAGTGAACTGTATAAAGTATAATCTTTGAAAGGAATAAGAGAGATCTGTGAATACACACGAGCTCGCACATATATACACAGTGTGTGAGTTGTATGTCTGTGTGTGCATGTAGGCCTAACAATCTCAACATCGCTGCACTGTAAAGTATGTTTGTTCCGAGAGATGATTTTTTCGTTACACATTATATTCTTTTTAATAGTCTACCTTGTCGGTGATAATATATTACGTGCAGAAAAGTAATTGTCTAAGTCATGCAAATGTTTTGACGTACTGGAAGATGACATATTAAGTATACAATCTTTCTCTTCTCTCTTCTTGTTCCTGAACAATCATATTTTACTGATCTTGTTTTAAATATATTAATAGTTGAAGTGTTTATGACGGGTTTTACATGTACTGTAATCATTTTCTTGCCTCCTTCTTAATGGAAAAGATTCGAAGCGTTACTTTTTAAAAAAAATCTAGAGGAGGGGATGTTGTCATGCAATGATAAAGTACAAGGTGATTATGAAGTAATTGTTCCAGTGCTACTGTAACTCACTATCAGTAATTAAGTACTATTCTCCATTAATAATCACATTTCTTTGAGCAAATTTGTTTCTTTCCGGGGAAGGGAGCAAGTGAGGTAGGTAGGACACATCCTTCTTCGCACAAGGAACAACAACACAATTATAACTAACCAACTCTACGGAACTTGCAAGTTCAAGGCTAATTTATTCTTAAATATACTCGAGAAGAGAAATCATATGGTTCAATCCCACATGCTATTGGCCTTTTTTCTTAACCCTACCGTCAGGGTTAAATATCTTTAATATTACTGTTGTTTCAAATTCTACAAATCATACCATGATACAAGAAAGGAATTGTTTGTCAGCTGTTCTTAATGTGGACATCGATCGCCAGTTCTTCAAACTAAAGATACCTTTGTTACCTTCTCTCTCGCTGGTTAACCCTTTAATGGACTCAGGTGAAGCACACACTACTTCCTGTGACTGTATCAAATGAATGACCAGTGGTACATGAAGAAACAATGTTTCTAACTCAAGCTACAAATAGTATCAAAAACTTCAAAACTTTTGCCTTTATCCGGCTTTAAAATTGTAAAAATGTATCATGTTTAATATGCTGGACAGTTTTATGAATTTTTAGAAAAATTAAAACTACAACAAGGTTTAACTTTTAGTACTATTACTTCATGCAGCGTAATAAAAATACTTGACAGATACACCGAACTCTTCAACTAACCTGAAAGAAGTTCAAGCGCTAAATGTAAAAGGTTTGCTACACTGTAGGAAGAAATACAAAATTACAAAATCACCCCCCCCCCCGCCCCACCCTTAGGCGACATTTCTAAACAGGGAGGAAAATGTGGGAGTGGAGGAACTCTTTCAGTCTTTTAAAATATGTTTCTAGGGTATCTTTATTCAGAAGGACAATTATACTGTACAGGGTGTCCCAGAATTCTTTCCCTGATTACAAACATTCATAAGGCATAAAATATGACACATAGGCAAATACTTTTTATCTTGAATTGCATGTAACATACTCAAGTTTTTGTGTACATACTTACTGTTATTTTGTTTGTTACAGGGCCCAGTGACGTAACAACAGCGGAATCGGACACCATTTGCAGAAACATGTACTCAAGCCAGGAGAAAGCCCAATGTGTCCTCTGGTATCATGAGACACAGTCACCAAAAACAGTCCAGAGACAATTCCAGATGGCATACAGCCACCAGATGTTAAAAGCATCAAGATGTGGTATGTTAAGTTTAAGGAAACAGGCAGCGTCAGTGATCTCCCTAGAACAGGCAGGCCTGGACCTAGTGCGCAGACAATTCAGACAGTGAGAGACACCTTCGTGAGAAGTCCCAAGAAGTCAGTCCGCAGAGGTTCACTTGAGTTGCAGATTCCTAAGACATCAGTGCACCGCATCCTACATAAACATCGCCTGGAACGAAAGGATCACACGTAGAAATTTATTAATTGTGTACACAAAAACTTGAATATGTTACATGCAATTCAAGATAAAAAGCTTTTGTCTATGTGTCATAGTTTATGCCTTATGAATGTTTGTAAACAGGGAAACAATTCTGGTACATCACTTCGATAGGCTCTATAATAGTAACAAGTGAAAAAATAAATACATAATTTCAGATTCGAATGATTCCCATGATTTCCTCAAATGAAAAACTTTGTGAGAAAAGAAAACTGCTAGTTTCCTTGAATTGGGGTCTTCAAAATACATTTTTCGGGACCTGAGCCTTAGATGCCTAAAGGCCATAAATACAGTTCAATTCAAACTACCTTTTCATAACACCTTCTATATACAATATGACTGACAGTGTGAGCGAGTGAGAATGACTTTTCAAACCCGTAAGTGTGAATATAAGAAAGTCAGACACACAGCAGCGCAGAGGCAAAAAAAAAAACACACAAAAAAAAAAACACATATCTTCCCCTGTTGATTGTTACGCCCCCTTATATATTTAAATAATAATTATTCTTGTTTGCACGATACCTGTACTGTATGTACCAGTGATGAGACGTTTGTGCCTTGAGGGTGTGCAAAAAACCGGTTCTTTCCATTCCTTCAAAAAAGAAACGAAAGCTTGGCAAACGGTCAACAGATGGCGCGATCTATCACACGAGTAATTAAGTTAAATCATTCTTCAACTTGGCGGAACTATGTATCCGCTGATTGTGAGATTATACGGAACTTGTAAGGAGAATACGCTGATTGCATCAAGATGTCTTATTTTTGTCTCATGCAATTTATTTTATTTTTTCTACTTCACCTTATCGCGAATATGTATGTATATGTGTATTGTGTGGACCTTAGAGTCGTCGCTGTAAGATTTCCTACAACATAGAGTATTAGCCATTTGTTGAACTAGGTTCAAAAATATCGCACTGAAACCGTTGTCCAGCAATTCCCTTCGTGATCTTGCGAGTAAAACATGGAAACACTATACCAGTGGGCCCGGTTCGATTCCTCTCCAGGTATTTTTTCTATTTTATTTTGAAAGGATTGCTTCTCTTCTTTCTGCTTTCGAAAAATACTCTGCTTCACTGGAATAGGTTATAAAAGTCCGGTTAGATTATTTTCTTCTTTATACGCAATGGAAACACTGATCACAAAATTTACGATGGGTTAGAAAAGTCAGATTAGTTTTTCTTCTCATACGCAATGAAAATATTGATCACAAAATTCATGGATATAGGTTAGATAGTTTATTTTAATTATACTTGATGGAAACACCCAAACATCACGCTTAACACTTAAAAAAGCATTGTTCAGTCCCTGTGCTCATGTCGCGGATATTATTACAACGATAAGGTCGTATTTTATGGATTAGCAATACATATTTTGTAGAAAGTCAAGAAAGTTAACTTAGTTCCTGTCTTAGACAATTGCTGCTTCTTCTTCCGTTCCGCTTCTAGTTCCAGTTCCGGATGGAGCTCCAGTAAAACATGCGATTCATATGATCGAATCATACCAGGCTATTTATAGGATCAGATCACATAAAAAACACAAGGTGTAAGGGAGGGTACCTGTTAGTAGAAGAAGCCGTAATTGTGTAGTTCCGATTCCTGTGAACGACTCGTTTTAGGTCTATTACATGAGTCTATGGTGAACTAAGAAAGTGGCTGAATCTACTTTTCCTCTTGGTGGGGACACCGGTTCCTTGCCCCGAGTAAATCTTTACTCTCGAAATAGTATAAAAACGTGACGTATACGCAAAAAAGGGACAAAAGAAATTTTGGAGAAAATTCAACGACAAAGTTCAATTGAGAAAATGGAATATCGTTAGTCGCAGCTTGAATTGGTCAGGTGGCTTATTGTGGATATATCTCTTGCAAACAAGGTTGTCATTTGTCAAGGATTCCTGGGCTGGAACACCCCTTCATCAAGAAAATAAATTAACGAAAATGAGGAATGCAACTAAAACAACGTATACATAAATCTTATAGTGGGCATAACCAATTCAGAGAAGCTGACATTTTGCAAGAGACAAAATCAAATAATTGACCAGTAAACTACAAATTGAATAACAATTCCGGTAAACACACACACAGAGAAAATGCTTACCATATTATATTTGAAAGTCAAGTAGCAAAGGGGGTAAGAATAAACATATAGTGCAGACGGAATGTCACAGAAATGAGGTTGCTCGCCTACTCACAGGAGACTAAATGTACAATATTACAACAAGGGCAATACAACAGACACAAGAATCTGTTTTTAAAGAGTATGAACCAGAGATCCGAGCTCCAGATCTCACCATGGTCTCTATGAAAGAGATTACCAAAAGAGCTGCGTAGAGGGATGGGAAGGATACACGAATAAATTCTTTGTCGACCGTGCAAATGACAGTGGCAGATTTTCAAAATTTGTCACAAGGCGGACAACAGTGTGCCTCAGGGACCTTTACCAGGAATCCAGGACACTCTCCACAATAGTAACACAACACGAAACTTCATGATCTGTGACGGAATTCATGTATTAATATTTCTCTTAAAGTTATCCCAAGCGTCTGTATACTATGGATAAAATTCCAACATTCCATGTTTGAATTACATTGCAAGATTTTAAGAATCTTATTCTACGGTGACGCTGAAAAGCAACGCAGATTTAAAAGGACCAGTCTCATCTCTCCCCATCGTCCCACTCCCAAAACAGTTTTACTCACATGTATCACAAATGACGAGTACAGGAAAAGAAGAGGATATGTGCTTGAAAGGTGATTTCTCGTAAAAACGCATTTTAAAGTCTAACACTCCCATATATTCCCATGTATTTAGAATTCTTAAACTGATTATTTCCGCTTTTGGATTGAAACTTTCTTTGAATTGAAACACCTGTCATTGTGTAGTTGTTACGAGTGCAAACTCAGTTTTATAAAATGCACATACCCTCTTCTTTTCCTATACTCATAAATCGCAATACACATGAATGTATTATTGCTGTGTCATTTTCAAGCACGCTACTGTGTAGTCTGTTTATGTTTCTCGCTGTCAAGGTTACACGTGATGTTCATTTAATTACAGGTTGTCAATGTTAAAAGTACTTAATTAGCACTTGTTAATACACTCAGATGTATCACTTACAAACTATTATGAAAAATGATAAAGGGGAGGAGAAGGTCATCAGACAAAAATACGTGTTCGCTAATACGTTAATAATGGCAAAAATTAGTATGCAGAAAAAAAATTCTTAGTTTACTGAAAAGAAGTTTTCATAAATTTACAATTGTAATGGATTTTACACAGTGAAAAATGACTTTGAGAATGAAACTTTTCTTTGGGGGTGGGGTGGGGGGTATCTTTCTCTGTGATGTTTCAAATAGATGAACAAATTTAAATTTAATCTTTTCTAATTTCAGAGCAAGTTCTTACGGTTCTCTACTAGTTGGTATACCCTTGTGTTTCCTTTGCCATTGATAATATAAAAATGACCACAGATAAGAAAACAGTCTGACGCATTTTGTATAATCAATTTTATGTATAGGAGTATGGTTGAAATACACAAATTTTGAGCTACTTTAATTGCGTTTACGGGAGAAGGACTAAGTATACTATATTTTTCAATGTAACTTACGCTCTTCTGTCTTGAAAGCGAGGATATATCTATAAGCGCTTGTTAAGAGATGATTTAGTAACAAAGAAGGACTTCTGGGCTAGATAAACAAATTCATACGATTTGCAATGGATGTTGTTCTTCTTGCAGAGAAATAAAAAAACAGCTGCAAAGAAGCTATGAGGAACAAGCAATGATGATAACATGTACAAAAAAATAAAGAAATTGTAATGGGAAGAAATGAAGTCACAGCAAACATCATAATTGGAAGGGAAAAACTATAAAATTGAATCCTCCAATATTAAAAGGGACAAAGTGAAAATTTACCATCTTTTCGCTTTTCTTCTCGAATCTATGCAAAGAAACCAACGTCCTATGTAAATAGGTACTACGTATGATTTTTCTACCAGAGCAGTTCAATACAATAAGATTTACAGTGCGTATTAAAACGCACTAGAATCATTCACTTGTTCCGTTTTAACAAAATATGTAGTGTAATGTTTCGATAAATTGACGAAAGCGGTGGCTGGACTAAGTGGAGTTGTTTTCCATAGGTAGCAGTTGTGTAAGTTTCTAGTTATTCTGTTAATATTGAGTGTGAAGCTGACTTGACCCACGTTGTACGAAATATAAAGTATACAGAATTCTGTTTTAATAGTTCTTTCCATTGGTAAATCGTCCGGGAGCTTATAGATGTAGCCATAAAATTTGAAACTTCGTTAACAATTGTTCTGTTTGTTCAGGCTGTAAGCTCATTTACTCGCAGAGCTTTTTGTTAATGTATTGTTTAAGCCAAGACAATAAATAATGTTCATTATATTCCCCAACTTCTGCGCCAGATTTGTTATTTTCTACTGGAAAGAGCATATTTTTTGTAAATGGCCTATCAGCGCTGAGAAGTTACAAAACATCTATCAATATGTACCTCTGAATCAAAATACTTTCATGATGAAATACTGGCTTGCTTAAAAGAGTAAAACATGTTCAATAAAGTGGAAAGATTCAAACAGTAACATAGATTTTGTTACGGAGCAGAAACATTTGATTAGAAAGCACAAACAACACGATTTTGTTAAAATAATATTTGCATAGATATTTGCACTGTTGTTTCAAATGTTTACTTTTGAACAAATATCCCCACTATAACATTCATATTAACATAATTTCATTAACATTCCTTCCCCTTTTTTAATTGAATACTATGTTAAAAGGGTTTAAGTCAAATTTTGAAATTTGGCCATAAATTACAAAATTTTGAATTTTTGAATTCATTGTCATTGTGAAAAAATATCTTCATTGGATTCGTAACAGAATCAGAGAAGTCTTTTCATTGAATACGACTTAAGTGGCAACATTTTTTTCTTTTTTGCTCTCCTGACAAGTTGGTTCCTCTGACTTACTCCCTTTTAACACTGCAGGATTCGATGAAAGAAATGATAACTGGAATCCCTGTCGGAGTGAGAAACAAGACAAGTCTATTGAAGAAAGGAAACGATATAATTATTCATTTGTCCTGACAACTTGGATACAGTTAACAGTTTTTTTGTTTTGTAAAAATAACTCGCATCGATTGCTTCAATGTATAAGGATCGTATTACGACCATTATGATCGTATTAGGATATAATAGCAAGTTGTGCACTTTAGGAATAAATGCACTAGAGACATGCATATTAAACATTAGAAGTAAATTTAGTATACTCTTGGATATAAAATAGCTATTTGAATGGAAGATACTTCTAGGTTATTTGCTTATAATACATAAAGATAGCAGATATTGTTTATAACTATTACAATATTATTTTGTGTTCTCCGGAATTGCAAATAATAGGAGATTTAATATAAAGAATTAGGTAGTAAAGTTCTGTAATATTGACTTTAGTTTTGAGTGTTCCTCTTTGAGCGTGAGATACTATGCATACTATGAGATACGTGAGATATAATCAACTTTAACCAACCTTGAAATATATGCACTATTTGACTCAAGTCAGATACATAATGAAGAAGTGGCGAGAAAATGGATGACAGGCGAATTATAATAAAAACAATATATAAAAGAAAAATAGATTGGTTAAGGCATTGGTTATACAGAGATTGTACCCTGAAGGACGTAATTAAAAGTATGGTTGTAGAAGAAATCCAGAAAATGAAGAAGATTGATGAAACTTCTTTACAGCATTAAGAAAGATAAACTAAAAGAGGATGGCGCAAGATGAGTATAAATGGAGAAGGCTTAATTTCCCTTTAAGGATTTGTCGTTTTTAAGAGAACACTAATTTTAAGGAATGATTAATTTAAAATGACATTATTTGCTTCATGGGAACAAATCCCTGAATTAAAATTCACAAATTCTTTGCGGAGAAATATAAACTGAAGAGAAAGTAGTCCACGGTAGTTTTGTTTTGAAGTCTTGACAAATTAGTGGTCAGACAAAGAAGGCAGCAGTAATATATTACATGCAGTTTCTGTCCAAGGTTTCTGCTGAGGAATGTGAAAATGTTTTATGAATTATTATGCCAGTGTAAAATGCACCAAAGTCTTGAGAAGAAATCTCTCCTGAAATGATTTTAAGTAGTTACATGATTTTAAAATCTATATGTATATAGATTCTTACATTTTTATATTAATATTAATATGATTAATACGTCGACCTTTACATATTGGAGCATCAATATCTACCGATCTACGTCAATTGGAATGGGTTCAATCTCTGTGAAGTAATACGCGCGAATGGGTTCAATAATAGAATATCGTAACCATGGAAACAGTAAGTTAGCTTAAAGATTTTAATGCGGTTAAAATCGTTGAGAGACCTTCCCCCTTCCTCTGTATCACCTTGCCAAATTTGGTTCGAATCTGTGGGGATTGAACTTTTTTAAAATTGAGTTTCTATAGAAATTGATTTATATGTCTCAAGAATACCAGGACGGTACTACTACCGGTACGGTTGTTTGAGCATATTTAAAATCCCAATCAAGCGCTGGCTGGCATACTTGAAACTTATCCGCACATATTCCAAATTCAAAATATGCGCCCGGGCCAGCAACAGTAGGCCAAATGAACAATGGGAACGAACAGGGGAGCCACTATATTAGTGGGTAATGAATGAATTGTAGATCTAAATTTTAGTTCTTGTATTACCGAACATGTACGAAATGAACCGAAACTTGCCGATGAAAGGAGATAGGAAAGAACTACAGC
>JAGDQP010018769.1:0-35969 GCA_022664845.1 Lepisma saccharinum
AGGTGCTTAAAGGCCATGAATAAAATTGAAATTCAGAAGCTTTAAGATATAAGTTATAGAACAATAACGTTCTACCATGGAATTATTTTCAGAGAAAGGTGTTAGTCTAAGCAATATTGAGGCCTCGAAAACGTATCGACTCCATTACTTGAGGCATCGACCGATACCGATGCGTAGTAATCTATTATTATTTTAAAGAAACTGTCACGGTCTTGTGAAAATGTACGTAGTAGAATGAATGAAGTAAACTTAACAAATTACTTATTTATTTGAAACACGATAAAAGAACAATAATGAATTTTGATTAATTGTGTGATCTTAGTGGGAAATATCTTGAAAGAGAGACTGTAGTCGTGGATAGAGAATGATGGACATTATTAAGGTTAGTTTTTAACGAAACGATGGATTGTATGAAACGTTGGAAGGAGAGGGTCATTTTTTGTTCGCAGTGCGCATCCTTTCTCCTACCCTATCCCAGTCTGAACAATAAATGCCTAAATGCCATAATTGAATCGAATTCAATTCAACTCAAGTGGACCAAATATGACGTTGATGACTACCTGAGTTTTCTATTTTGATCTGCTCTAAAGTACAATGATGTGTAAATATCACAAGGATGCACATTTATAAATTGTACTGGCATTATGCACATAGAATCATACTTTTCATAGTGATTAATAAGATTTTTCATGAAACAATTCCATCCAGGTTGCTTGTTTAATCCAGCAAGCCACATCAAATTAAAGAGTGAGTTTCTTCTTGAGGGTTTAGACATTTTCTGAGTTCATTGAAATCCTCAAGCACGTTATTAAGGACAATTCCTCCACTTACCTTTGGGCTCTAACGCAAAGGAATACCTCCAAGGTTAAAAGAGCTATTATGAATTCGTTTAGCCTTTACCTGAGTGTTATTACTGATACTAGCTATAATGCATTGATTTCCACTATAACATAGAACATACTACATAGAAAATTATGTAGCGGACGATATTTACATCTATGTTGTCAAAGGAATGCTGAAGAAACTTTTCACTATTAATTTTCGAAAATCCTGCACTGATTAAGGGGTTTTTGTAAATATATGTTTCATGGTAAAATGCGTAGATTCCAAAGGACGATAATAGACTGAATACATATTTTGACCCATGTAATCGTTGAAGGGTTAATAACAGAATTGTTTGCATGTGTGGCAGGCATAATCTTGTATTTCAGTTGATATTATAGCATTTTTCATTGCAATGCACTTCTTGTTAACTTTCCGTGATTCAGAACTATTTTTTCTTTGTCGTTACTTCATCCATGAAGATTTAAATTGAGCTTTTGTACGCCAAACTTGCTATCAGTGAAATCTGGGTATATATATATCTCAGTCATTAGCTGTCGGTCTGATGTCGGCTGCAGCTAATACTGTCCATCACCATTCAGTAGCAAGATCAGTTTTATGTCGTTATATCGTTAATGCATTTATGATTCGTGCCCGATAAGCAGAGTACATTTTCCTTCCAGAAACATTTGAAACAATTATCCGATTCCTAAAATGCTATTAAAGGTATGTGTCTCTACATGACAGCCATACTCTTCACCAGATACACGTTTCACACTATTTAATAATTCATTCAGAATGTACTGTTTTACACTCGTCACCGTTTTATATGTACTCACATAGAAAGTAACTTTCCCAGGTTCTATTATGGTTGGCCCACGATTTCACTAATTGGGTTTCCTCTTGAAATGTAATTGGACTGTTGGTACTTTGTTCTACTTCTAGTACCACACAATTGCTCGCAATCAGCCTTACCCATTCACCCCACTTATAATTTAGTAATCAAATTTCTTGATAAGATTTTCCCTTATTTCTAAAGCCACAACCATATGAAAACACTTCCTGTGCTCTGATAGGTTCACCACTGACTTTTTCCACAAATGAAGCAGCTTCTTTTTATACAGCGAAAGTTCCTTCTGAGGTCGTTAAACGAGTTGAGGAAGATAAACGATGAGATAGGTTATCGCTCTGCATTGATGTATGATGAGCTTTGAGTTCGTGTAGTTCTGCCTGCACGCACTGTAAACCCGAATAGTGTTTTCTTCTTCCAACTTTTCATGCAGTACATCGTTTCATTTGAAACTAACCTCAATAACGTTCCTAATTCTATTTTCCTTATTAGAGTTTCCCCTTTACGATATTTACCACTAAGATTACATAATAAATCAAAACTAACCATTCTTCTTTCAGTGTGTTTCCAATAAATAAGTAAATTTCTAAGTTTAATACATTCATTCGTAAATTTTCGTAAATGTTCGTACATATTTCGTAAATGTTCACAATATCATGATAAATGTTCTTTAATAACCGACTACTACCCTTTGACAGAAAATAATAAATAATACGTGGAACATTCAATAGAAAATACCGCATCTTCAAAGTTATATATATATATATATATATATATATATATATAATACAAACTAAAATTACTCACTAAATATAATTTCCAGCTAATAGAAATATGACTAATCTCCCGTGGGGTTCCATTTGCTTTTGCTAAACACAAAAAATGGTTTACAATTGAAGTACCTTCTTCCTTTTTCTATTTTGGTCACTGCTCACATATCAATTTTGACGTTACTGAACCTTTTTGCAATCTGGCATGCTATCCGGGCACGTGATATATCACATGGAAATACAACCAGTGTTAACTAGAAATTCATCATCTATTCTACTTGCAGCTACACAGTAAATACAAATTGTTATAATCGTTGACAGCTCACAACAGCCTAATAGGGATAGGGCACACATAGAATAGAAATGCTTGTTCAAGAGTTGATACGCCTCATTGCTGCCACGTTTGCTAACACAGTAATTGTTCAGTCATATTGACATATACACAATTTTAAAGATTATGAAATAGGCAACACCGTTTATTTGTTTTTGTTATTGTGAGTTTTTAAGCAAGCTAAATATTAAAAGCAAAATAGCGTAAAATATTGAAATTTCTTAGATGTCGTCTTCTGTTTCTTCTAAACGTAGACCAATATTGAAACGTAAAAGCATAAAAATATCAGTCGCTAATTGTCCGTTATGTACCAATTGAAACAAGTTACGTTGCATAATTCCATTGTTGATAGTTTTTTCTCTAAGTAATATAGGTGTCACTTCAAAACAAAACTGCTGGCATTCATTTTGGATTTTGACACTTCGGAACACTTGTTCATGGATACTATTTCTAATACGAATCCGCGAAGTTTGCAGCTCCTGAAAATATTAATTTCATTTAGTCCTTGGGGTCCATATGGAAGTTCCCTAGACCCCAACTATAATAAATTTATTCAAACTACCACAAAGTTCAATATAAAAGAAACAAGAAGATCATGTCGTTAATACAAACTTAGAATAATACAATCCACTGTTCAAAATGTAACATTATAACCATGTACGATAATAAATAAACAAAACTTTAAACTATTTAAATGCAGAAAATAACGTAGCATGACTGTATTGTATAAAGGAGACCCCTACTACAAAAAAATATATTTTGAACCAATACTATTTGAAACATTGCCATGCTTTTGAAGTGCAAAATATACTACCGACCAATATTGATATTCTAATAATATACAATTCTCACATTGGAGCCGACAGCCACATTAGAATATATTTTCCCTTGGTCACTATGGAAAAGGGTATAGTACATTAGGGCCTTTTTTCTGTACCTCATTCGATTCTAATAAAATTGTCTAAATAATAAATATAGTATATGGGTATTGAATTTTATTTATGGTGTTTAGATATCTACGTATCAGGATGATACTATATGAGAGTTCCCATAACCAAATCCTATGTATATACCAGTTCTGGATTCTACTTCATACAGAGTTTCTCGAAATAAATTGTGATATCTCGAGAATGGTGTAATTTAGAAAATCTAAATTTCGTATGGCAAATACTAATATAATGACCATGACAGATTGTAAACCGAGATACATATATTCAAATGTTTTGGAGAGAAATGTTAGTTTTCCTATCCGAACATTTAATGTTACTTATGAAACATGTATTTTCCCTAGAAAACTCTGTGTTCTTAAAGCATTAGCCCCTACTAGTTACAAAACAATACGCAGCTCAAATGATTTCCGTCTAATGTAGGAGATAATTTTCAAAAATAGTTTCGTAACTGATGGGATCTAATGGATAGAATGAAGAAACGTTTTATACTGTAAAGAAGTGTACCTCACTTCGAAGTGCACATTGACCTAAATAAACTACCACATGTCTGAAAGATCTTAAGATACCCAAACCACATGTTATATTTCATGTACAGATATTATAACACACCACAATAAAAAAAGTCAAGTTAATAGCTCGAGTAGTGTTTGAAATAGAAAATAGTTGCTACTAGTCTTGTTGACTATAGGAACAAGACGCTAAAATAAAGAAACACGTGCTTGAAAGGAACATTCGAGAAAATGCAAGCATGACCTCAAGAGGAAGACAGAGGCTTCGGGGATTCACTCCAGCTTCTATATGACTAAAGGTTTCCAATCTGAAGTCTCCACGTTCCTGTAGATAGAACAAACGGGAACACGTGACCTTGGAGGCAATTAAATTTAAGGGATTTATTTATGTTATCGAAAGATCTATTATGAGATATAACGCTAGGCGCACACTAAAAATATAGTAGATATTACGATATTATGGTCAACTGTATAATTAAATTTGGTTATTTCGGAAACAATATATGTTATGGTTTTATTTAATAAACAAAATATATTGTTAACCATGTTTTGTGAATTTAGCAATACCTTTATGGTTGTTCTCAACAGTTTACTATACGTTAATAATTCATTATAGTTGTATTTTCAATGAATCCACCGAAATGCAGTAGTTTATTCCCATTGGTATTGTAGGTTTTACAACATTTGGTAGTATCACTTCAAATCAATAAACGCTTTCCCGCTTGCACACTTGAAATCCGCCACGCGGGTAGGCTTGAACTATCATTGACCAGCTAACAAAACTGTTACGTTGTAGACGAATCTCTCTGCTACCACTTGTAACATACGACTCGCACAAATATATGGAAGGACATATATTCATGTGGCGTTCTTTCCAAAATATTTAAAGTATAAGTCAGTTTATATGAACGGAAATACTACGTTTAATTCGACAAAGCATAATCCGATTATATAAAAAAAATAACCTATGGTATCTACGTTTTTCTTTTTAAGAACAGCGCCATCTGTGGACAGAACCATAAACAGTATACTTACGCATTTCCACAACGGTAATAGAAACATATGTAAATTACTTCACACAATTAAATATTAATGTTATTATATTAAGCATGATCTGCATCATCGCAATTATCATCCAGAACTCATCATCAAGATTAAAATTCGTACTTTTGCAATAACGTTTCCTTTTTTTCTGTTGTTGTGGCGATAAATATGACGACCTTATTTTATTTGTTATCCCGTAACAAGAAGCATGGTAAAGCTGTACTCATGAGAAAGACATTAATCTTTGAATATGCTTAGATCAACAATAATATATAATTAGTTCCGAACTAACAAATCAGTATTGTTAATAATATGATTAACATATAGTACATTTAACAATACTTCATTAACAATGCTGAATAAGCATTTATTCTAACTGACGAAACGTCATACATGGGTAATAAATATAACATTATTTTTTCATCACGATAACGATAGTTCTTGATAAATAGCTTAACAATACTTGTATTATCCCCTTGGCCTCAGCAGTTTTTAGACTGCGTATATCAACTGAAGCAGGCACCTAGGAATACAACCGAACATTTCAGAGATGAAGGCGCTTACGGAGTATTCATTTACAAGCAGTACCCAGAGTTTTGTGAGTTCAAGTTCAATCGTGACACACAGCAACAAAGGCATACAATTTATGAATTTTACACGACAAGGCAGACATTAAAAAATTGTAATGTTAATGCAGAGCGGGAGCAAGAACAACTGGTTTCTATGCTCATGGGGCATCAGTCATTTTTTATTTGAGTTTCAATCAACATTCGTATAGTGCTCTGAATCCAGAGGATCTTGGGTGCTGAAAGAAGTATTAAACGCTGCGGAAATCTCTGTGCAAATAGACATGGACTGGGAAACGGATTATGACAATTATCCTACTCCTAGATATTTATCTCACTACATTCTGATTTTTCATTTTGATAAAATTTATTTCTGAGTAATTGCAAACTACGAATATTATTATGATCTACATAGCTCTAAGATGCTTACTTATATTGTGTAAGGGCCATTTCCTTTAAATGACTCTGATCATAAAAATAGATTATTCATATATTGTTTTATAATTTGTAAAGCTAAGCTTTATTTAAAGCACTTATTTTCTACTTTAAACACGGTTGAAATTATCAACTAGAAATTTTCATCGTGATATGTTCACTAGATTGGCGCATGTCACACAAAATGTGGTTCGTATATCTAACGAACTTTTAGATATGGTTTATTTCGGTGAATTTGATACTTATACTTCGAAGTGAGGGACTTAAATTTAGACTACAAATGTTTCTTCTGACTATCTAGCCCCAAAATGATTACCAAATTATTTTTAGTATGTTCTTCTACATTACATGGGAATAAGTTGAGTGACGTATTGTTTTGTGATTACTAGGGGCTGATGGCTAAACAACACAGAGTTTCCTAGGAAACGCTCATTTTAATTTAGTAAACATGAACGTTTGGATAAGAGAACTATGATGTTCTGCAAAACAGTTGAATATATGTTCTTTCGGGCTATTCTGTAACATACTCATTATATTAGTACGGGCCATACGAAATTTGGATTTGATAGATTAAGCTATTCCCGAGACATCAGATTTAATTTTGAACACTATAAGAATTAGAATCCGGAAGTGGCCATATTTGGACGTGATTTCCATGATAACTATAAGGGATATGCACATACAATTTGGCTTATTGATTCTCTTATATGGTTTAATTATTACATACAAAATTTCATTAGAATCAGTTGAAGGGCAGTGAGGAACACTATTGTGGAACAAAAAATACATTCAATACAAGCCACTAGACTTACGAATTTTAAAGTCAAATTTTGGATAGTCCAATAGGTAGAGATAACCTGTAGTGCAGTTTTTCAATATTAAATATTTTAACTCGGAGAAAATATTTGTCTTCACTAACATTTACAGTATTGTTTAAGTTATGGTCCTTTGGTTGATATTCACTGTTGGATAATGTAATATAATCTGGTTTTGAATAAAATGAGAAATGTTTCTCTTTTTTACTTTTGAAGATACACAATAGGTTATTTATATATATGTGTATATAAATTTACAGCTTTAGAAAATTTACAGAGTAACTACGGCATTCTTGTTTTTTTTACTTTTATTTTCGAAGATTTTAACAACAATATTTTACTCATCATTTCCAAATCATGTATTAATAGATATTTACGCTACTTCCTCACTGAAAATGATTTTTCCGTTACGTCTATTATAATAGGTTTTATCAATCAAATTAAATGCTTCTGAAAAGTTCTAACTAGAGGCACTTATCTGCTTTATGAGTTTTAGGGTGTTCACAAGTATTTTAATCCATGAGGAGATGTGCGGAGTAGTGATTACAAAAATATTGCAAATAAAAGATACCTGATAGAATTAAACATACGAAAAAAATCATACTTTTCAACAAGAAAATGGGATGCATGCCGGAATAGAAAAATAATATTAAGGGACTTCAAAAACTATATTTACTTTGGGATTGTAATCGAGATAAAAGCTCAGTTGAATCCACTAGGAAAAAATAATGTTCTAATGAAATAAAATCATATCATCAGAATACATGTTACATTTCTTTTAGCAGATAGAGTTGAACAGAAAGGACGTTCATATACACTAACACCTCTTTCATAGTCCTGATGGAATTGGACCCGTTTCAGATAAACCACATGTAACATTTTTCATATTAATAAGCGCCTACAAATCCACAATACAGTAACAAAAAGGTCTATTTTGAATGACAAAAAATATTGATTTAAATTTAGAACAAAAACACATCACTGCATATTTTAACTTCGGAAAATTAATTATACAACTGTAGGTTGATTTTCATCAACGCTTGCGCTGCTTGCGATTTGGGTAAGTAGCCAATTGAAAAACGTGTTACACATAGAACATGTAAAATAGGGCTTTAAACATAAGCTCTAATGAAAATCAGCCTTTACTTATATGGGACGTACCTTATATTTTGAAAGTGACGAAAAATTATATTTTTTTTTCGAAAATTATTTTAAAAAAAGAGTTCCTAATAAATTAGATTTTAACTTACTAAAATGCAAATATAACGTGCATTTAATGTTTAATCTGCGCATGTATTTTTTTATAAAGTCAGCGTAATGTTGATAGATGGCCGATATATCAGCAGTGATTTCATTGGAATATCACCACCGCGTGACAAACATCATAAATAATTTTTAAGCGAGAAATGGAAAGTAAGTTTAAAGAGTTTCGAGCTTGCTGAACTATAAACGGGAGTAAAAATTGTTATCAAAATTGTAGTTATAATTTAAAGCCATCAAAATTGTTTAGCTTATAGCTATGCATAAGAAATAACGTTACGTTCTTAGCAGCTTTGGGTTCTCTTTGCTATTTTCTCGCGAAAAGGCAGAAGGTATACTCCAGTCTTAAAATCTTAAACTAAAATTCCCACACACATTTCCTGAAACATTGAATTATAAAACAGTCATAAGAATATTAATGATGAATTTATTGATTTTAGTTTCAGACCAGTACACACATATTAAGTAAATTAAAATTCTAAAATTAGTTAAAAAGACAATACAATCTTTCACACATTTTTCCAAACGTCTTTCTATCCACGTACAGCAGTTTGAATGTAAACTTTGCAAAGATTTAGTTGAGAAAATATACCGTTTTCTTCAGAAAAGAGTGTAGGTTTAAGATGTTCAGCCATAGTATTCGTATATCGGATTTCAATTTTGAATTTAATTTTCAGTACTGATAGGATTTAGTGGTAAATTTGAAATAAGCTGATAATATTCTGAAGTTTTTTGTTTCTATGGAAACATTTCAACAATTATAAGGAAAGTAGATCAATAAAGAGCAAACCCTCATGTTTATTTTTAATATTGTTTTGTAATTTGACTATCGTAGGCTTCTATTGCTTTTGATTTTAATGACGAGAACAACAATTATTACATTTAAAACTATTCTAAATCCTTATATTTTACATCTGAAAGGATAACCCCATCATAACTAAATAATTATAAGCTGATTAAATAAATTTAGATTGTTACGTGAAAATTAGAGAGCAGTAATGAATATACACCATGATAAAGCCATATACAATGAGTTCCACTTATTCCCACTATAGAGTAATAAGTTACAAAACCGGAATCTTATTTTCCGATAGCCAGAGAACGTTCTGAACACAACAATTCGAGACAAGTCCGACATACACAGAGAAAATAATAATTTCTGATTTACAGTTTGCTGCAAAACAAGACAGACAGACCTACGTCACGAAATTTCTAACAGAAAATAAAAAAAGGTATAGGTTATCAAGGGTAGATAAGTGTTTCATTTTGGCGCTATAGACTGCCGAAAGTGTGGGAAAATGAATTCTAGCCGTAGATATTTCCAACACAGGAACAGTAGAAATGAAGCAACATGTTACCGTCAAGAAATTGAAATCAGTTCTATCTAAAATTGCATATTCCAAAATTGTTCAAGGGCTGTGCAAGTGATTCCTCGAAGGAAGTAGGATATTCCCAGAGTTTCTCTGAAGTAAATTTGAGTCGAAATGAGCACGGATAAGACGACTTTACATATGCGTAGAGATTATAAACGTAATCACTGACATTTAACCGGGTAATGACAGTCCCTTTTACTGATAAAAGGTGCAACAAAATTTCCTTAAAAACTATGTAATTTACTCCTGTTAGTTAGGCAACCACGACTTTCATAGTTCAGTCGTTCTTCAAATGAAGTCTATTTTGATGTGTTGACTTTCCACAAACGAATTATTGTTACTTGTTGCAAGGTGGTCCTATTCAGACTTATTTCGATTAAAATTAATTAGATAATTTATTGTATACATATTGAATGCTCTCATTGGATAGAGCAGTCTTTAATTCATTGGGGATATTCTACCTAAGAAATACTGAAAAATAAAATTAGATCCAATATCTTATTTCGAGCGCCATAAGTAAAATATGTCGGAGCGACCCGAAACACATTGGCGTCGCCAATTTGTTGTATTACTGGCTACCTGAAGCTGTGTTAAACTTAAAACTCCTGTATTGTTTCCAACTATGTTAATTTTCATATCCCTTTTGCTTGTCTTTTGCTGTTTCAAAATAATCTACTGGAAAGTTATTGAACTATAGGTAACTCTAGCGCCTAAGCGGTGCATCCTGATATGGGTCCAATTACTGTATGATTTGAATTCATCAGTGTAATATATTATTGTTACTATTACTATTAATTCTTTAACAATCAAACGAGTGAGTCGTCGAAACGTCCATAAGTTGTTTAACAAGTAATTTTGTAATTGTATCCCGGGTTGCATAATATCAAGAAGTTTACTGAGATGCTCAATAGATGTCGCCACAGTGTGATGGCTGGTTTAGAGCAGAACATATATTATTTTTTTCTAGTGGCGAGAATTAATATATGAATTACGAGCAGAGTAATTAAATATGGAAATTTTAAGTTATCAAAACCTATTCTAAAAGAGTTCTCACAACCTATTTGATCTCTAAATTAATTATTTGCAAATGGTTATTGTAATTTCGCATGTATATAGTTATATGAAGACTACTTGAGAGAGAATGTATTCTATAGGATATGTTAATGTCCTTTCTCTTATATACCTACCTTTTGAAATATAGCGTTTTCTTTTCTTGGAGTTGAAGTTATCAATCGTTCCAGGTAGCAGAAAATCTGCGGAGTGATTGATAATTCTTTGAAACAGATTTTCTACGAAAGCCATTTTGTAGCTCGCACTAAAATAGACCTGGGGCACGTATGCTTATCTGTATAAGTTACCTGAATCGTACTCAAAGTTACGGCAAAGAACCCAAAACCGCGCGCCCTGAGAGATTCAACTAACAAATTATATCAGAGAGCCGAGCAGCAAGAACAGAAGTCTATATCAGGAAAGCGAACATTGACATAAAGATAGAGATCATTGATAGACTGAAAATTTCTTAAATATCGTTTAATATTGTTTAGTGCTTATGTCTTTCACCATAGGAAATATAAGAGTTAAACACTTTCATCATAATTGACATGTAAGCCTATCTATGTCATTTTAAATAATCCAATGCAGGCAACATCTTAGAAACGTGTTGAAGTTTAATAAAAAGTAAAATAGATTTGTAAATCTAACAGTTGCTCCTTCTTTTTAAAATATTCATATCGTTGTAATGCAACATGTCTATTTGCTAGTTTCTTTCTATGTGTTTAATGAATTTCTAAGACTCAATGCATGTAGTGAAATCTGAAGTAACAGTTACAATTATTTTAATTGCAATAAACTTCTAATTAAACATTGCACATTTTTAACGAAAAGTCTTGTATTAAATAATTCAGGCTATTTTGCACAAAATGCAAAAATACTAAGACATAAAAGTTTGGTAGACATGAATTCTGGTACAATTTTTGTCTTATTTCCAGGAATGAAATAAATCTGGATGTGCGTTCGTAACAAATATTGATATATTGTTCCATCTGTATTTCAAGACGTCTATTAAAGATGAAGTTAATTCGAGTTAAGAATCTCTGATTCATGAGTTTTTCATTTTAGGTGCTAACATACAGCTGTTATTATAACAATAACAATAGTAACAACCGCCATCATCATTTTGATAAAATAAGGAGAAAAGAAAGATGGAATGTCATTTAGAGTTACAACTCTAGCCGAAACGCCTTGCATATATTTTAGCCTACAATTTTAAAGTAAATGCAATACTCATATTGCATTAAAAATATTCAACCTAATATTACAGTAGCTGACTTAGGTGCTGATTCCTTGGCTCCATGAACATTGAGAGGTGTTTTCTCGATAATATACGGAGGCTTTTTCTTACATAAAATGAACTAACCCATAAATAAAATATAAAATAAAATAAAAGTAGTGCAAATATATACTTGATATCGTGAATTTATAAAGTAATAGAGAAACGTCTCTACCCATTCACATACTTTTATTTAGATTTCGATGATTTAATAAGGAACGATAATTCTAATACATTTTCAACCTAAAGAGCTAAGAAGAAATCCATATGAAATGAATGATTCAGTGAAATCTAGAACAAATATTATGACATTAAATTTATTTTATTTTCGCAAAGAGTATTCATTGGGTAAAATGGTTTTATTTCAAAATCGAGGGGGATGTTTACAAATCATTACTCTTCCCGATAGTTAGATAACCCTATAAAACCAATACCACGAAATAATATTTTCATTATATCTAATGTAAATGTTGCCATGTTTTAAATATGTTGCACAATAAGTCATTAAAATTAATTAGTACACTTAGTTTTCATAGTAAGAGAATAGGTATCCATCAATTGTAATGTCAGTTGATGATAATTCCCTATTTTATTACTATCTTTATTATTCGGGCTTGGTCGAAGAAAGTGATTCACTGTGACGAACGATTTACACTATCTAATACAGCAAATTATACTGATCATAATAACCTAAAATTGTAACCATTATTACATTCTAACTTCACGTTTAACGAACGTGAAACATTGTAGAAAACTATGGTTATTCTTTACAAAATTCTTACACATTTTGTACATTAATGAGCAGTAAAATGTAAATTGTGTAATCATTTTCAAATATTATCGATCTTTATTGCTTTTGACGAGATTTGTCAATTTGACCTAACATATTTATTAAAAATTAACGTTTTTAATATAATTCAAAACAAGGTATTTCCTCTTGCGAACATTACTAATTTCATTCAGCGTTAGAATATTCATGGCTTTAGTCCGTACAAAAAAATATATTAATGCATGTCAAATCCATATAAGTCTTTCATAAAAAAATTTCAAAATGTTCAACGAGATATTGATACAAGATTCTGATCGATAATATATACTCAATGGTTCTACACTTTAGCATTGTTCCAATACGCATGATGTAAAACTTGATATAGATTTCTTGACCAGTAGGTTACGTTCGTAGGTCCAACCAAATTCGATTTAAAATTTGAGTTCACTAATTGTGTAAATGAATCGAGCTATATGTTCACGGTGCAAACAGGATTTCAATTTCAAGAATTTCGTTCTTCAAAGCGGTCTCGAAAATGTATGTGGTCTTCATCTTTGTAATAACTGTGTTCAATGATTGTTACTTGTTACGGTTTAAGTAAAACGATTGATTTTCGTTATAAATAAACAAATGTCGTAATGAACTCATTTACTCATGTTGCTTAACATTCGCTGTGTTATTGTGGATTTTATTTAATTGTTAATATCAGATTTTGAATACATAGATAATTTCAAATTAATAAATCGTTGCAATTGTACTAAAAATCGAAATTTTTAAACGTGATTAAACATTTTATGATTTATTCATAATTAATTTACTAATGTTGGTAAGTCTTTCGTAAAGATAATGCTTTCTTCCTTGAATGTTTCAAGTTGGAAAAAGAGCGATATGCTACTTTCATAGAGGTTTTAATTTTGCATTATTATAATTAGTGTAATATCCTCTCATGGGAAGTATACTCGTCTTTCTAAGTCATCTGCTACATAGTAAAAGTCTGGTTTAGTCTCTTTACTAATGAATTCACATTTCTTGAAAATTTTTGTTCCTATCATTAAATATCAATCGAATGGAAGTGTACATTAGTTGAATACTATTATTTAAATACAGTAATGAACAATACTGTTTTGTTTTTATCTAAATATTTTCCTTGTTGCAATTGTTGAAATATTTCCATGGAAACAAATTTAAAATATTTTCCACTTATTTCATCATTACGATTATTACAGCATTTATGAATATATTTAACGTATGTTTCATCCAATTGAGCTTTGAAACATTTGTTCAAAGAATTTAAACAGAACTTAACCAAATTTCATTTTCGCCTATAAATATTATCAGTATAGAATAATACATGCGTAAAGTAAAATACATATATATATATATATATATATATATATATATATATATTCAAATACTGTCGTTACGAATTCGAAGCTACACTCTTTCTTGAAGCAAGACTGTATAATGTCTCACCTAGAATTTTGCTAACATTCTCCCCTAGTTTTTATATTTTCTTTAATTTAGTTCCAGGGTTTTAATTAGGTTAATATTTGTGCATTTATATCCTCTACTATTGATATCCACAACCTGCATACACGAACAGTTTCTTCAAAACATTCAGCATTAGTCCTATTTTGTCCTCTTGTATTTCTAAAATCGCAAATTCCAAAAGAAGTTAAATAGTACTGGCGACAAGTTGCAAATCTTGCGTTTGCAATCCGTTGCAAATCTTGAACGTATCTGACATATTATTAGTTACCCGTACCATACTTTTTAGTTCGCTGAGACACATCTTCATTAGTTCAACCAGTTTCTTAGACATAATGAATATATCTACAGAACAAATACCCCGAAATATTGCGTTGTACAAAGTTATCTGCGAATAAGCATTTTTGAAAATACGGTGACACCACCAAATTTGAAGTGCACCTCCATTTCCTTATTTCCATTTAACCAAATTGTGTCAAATCCAGCGTGTAACAATAAGCACAAAAGCTTCAAAATAATTTCTCTCTATACTAGAATATCAACTCATATTATAATCTCAAAGAAACCTATTAAAACATGACACGTTTAATACTTATATGAGATTCCCTTTAATTGAAAGTGCATCGTTGATATATATTATCATTTATATTTGTATTATCAGTCAGATTGTTTGTTGCATACTTCGCTTACACTTATTTATTTATGATGTTTTAAGATGAGTAAAAAAATAACATTATTGGAAGCAGTGAAAATAATTTGTTGTATGATAGAATAAAGTACTTCCGAGAGTAAAGTCAGATTTCTACATAAGTTCATTCTTATTAACTCTCCAACAGCCTAGGAAATTTTCTCTCATTAAAACGGGTAATTTAGGTATCGTTTTCTCTAACGATGATTATTTTAGGTTTGTATATTTTAAATTAAATATTTTGGCCTGGAATAGACAATTAGAAGCATTCCGAAAAAGAATTCATTTGAGTTTGTAATTTGGTAATGAACACAAACTTCACATTTTCTTAAAATAATGCTCTAAGGAAAAGTGCAATATCACCAGCATTAAAGACTACTTTATACAAATAAATCTCAATCTTAACTCGGAAACATAAAGCAATAAAAACTAAGAGTAGATTGTAGAAGCTATTTACAATGGTGACGAAAACTGTGCTACCGCTTTAGAATAAAACAGCTTCTTAGCTCTTTTCTCAGCTGATTAGCATAACTTAGGAAGGAGATTGAAATATAATTAAATTATATGGCCGTGGCTTTGAAAATTATGGATGTAATTGACGTATTTTGTTGAATCTAGTTTCGGTGGATTGCCATTAGGATTTTGAATTTTCTAGTAGACAGATTAATAGGTTTATAAGCTTATGATTTGGAAGTAAATGAGGTAATACTAAACGTTAAAAGCTTTACGCATGGAATTTTATCACTTTTACTTTACATGTTTGTTATTCAATAAATATTTATGTATTATAATATGCATCATAATTCAGAAGTTTTGTTCAGCTTTTTTTACTCATTCAGATGCTACACGTGAAACGTAATAATATTCAAGGGATATTCAAATTTGGTCTGCACTCACAATTGTTAAATGAAAAGAGATAATCTAATTTTTATTTGCCATAAACTATTTTAACATACATTTGAAGTATTCTCCGTCATCAGGTATACACCTTTTCCAAAATTTTGGCCGCTTTCTGATTCCAATTTAGAAGAATTATTCCCGCTGTTCTTTGTTGTATTTCCGGACGACGCTTTTATTCTTATCCGTTGATCTGAATATTTTCTCTCACAAAAATCCATTATTAGGACTAATAGGTGGTAGTTACATGCACACATGCAAATAATGTATGGATTCTGTGGTACGACGTCCTATCCAATTTTGTCCACAATTCGAAGGGTCACTTTATTTGTAAGGCAATCTGTCATTCTTTAGATTTGTCCACTGTTTAGGAGACATGACTTCTTCTTTCTCAGCCGTATTTATAGTATGAAGAATTTCAAAAAAATTGACAAGAATAATATTAATATCCCAAAATATAGCACCCATTACCTTCGTTACCGATGATATGATCTTGAACTTTTGAGTGGGGGTGAACATTATGTTTCCCCTCAATAATATGACGTGTGATTTCAATTAAGTATTGATGACTACATACCTTGTCTTATGTTATCGTAAGTAATAAAACGTTGTTTTCTTGGCGTTTGCAGTTTGCAATTATTGTTTTCCCATGGCAGAGATGTATGTTTACGCTTATAACTGCCACACGCCTTACTTAAATGCAGTTTACCATGGATATGGTCTAAACGTTGAAATCAGTCAGTAATCTGTTTTGCGTTTTGCAAAATAACAATGTGCACAATTTGTAAAATAAAGGTCTAGATTAAAATTTAATGATCCGTCGTTTTTAATTGTTTTTTTTTTTTGCTTAGCTTACATTTAATTTCTGAAGAGGTATTTATGATGCAAACCAACATAACCTCTGGACAAACATTCAATTTCCGCGTGCCACCACGGCGTCATGAGTCTCCCAGAATTAGGTCGCTACGTCAGCGGAAGGACTCCCCATGAAATATTTTGATTTTATTTGTATTATATATTTTGATATATCCAAGGTCTTTGACTAAATTTCCCAAACTCATCTGCTGTACTAACTATCAAGAAACAATAATCAAAGTCCATTCATTCCTTTCATTAATAACTTTCTTCTACAGGAACGTTGTGAGAAAGGTGTACTATCTGGAGTATCATCTGTTTCTCAACTTGTGACCTAATGCCATTGAATTTCATATCGTACATAGATGATCCACAACCGACCTGATCTGAACTCAAGTAGCTTATTATTATTTGCCGATGATTGCAAAAAAGACAAATAAATAGTAGAATTTCATCACGCTAAATCCTTATAAAGTGATACTGAACGCTTTAGTACATGGTGTAGTGTTATTGTCTGTTCAAGTACTTAAGGTCAGGTGGGGTAATTATTACTGGTATAGTTAATGATTAGTATACCAACTGAGAAACGGAAAGAAATGTCACTATTGTTGATGAAAACATTGAATGTCACGTTTTCCCTAAAAACCAGCGTGATACAAGTCTCCAATTTTCTGCAGAATAAAATTTGTTTCCTAAACACATGCAAGAAATTATATTTTTTGTTTTGAGTAAAGGTCTTACTAGAGCTCATTTTCAAACAAGGCAATTTAAAAGGTCCTACTATTTTTTATATAAAGGTATGATGGAGTAGCTGCTGTTAATCCTCATTGTGATTAGACGACCATTTGTCAAGGATTGCCGTAGGTTCAGCACATTGCACGTGCAAACGGTTGGATGGTACAGCGGTTTAAGTCATTTTTGTGAAATAAATCTAAATACTACATAACCGTAAATTACAAAGAACGTTCTATATTACAGGAAAAATATATGTGTCACAAGACAGGACAATACATATATTTATATAAACGTCTATTTCAATTTAATTATCCTACTGAACATCAGAATATATCAGAAAGACAAGAGAGTATCCTCAAGCACTATCCCATTAAACCCTTCATATATATATAAGGTAACCAAAACGTTTTTGCCGTTCTATGGCAGTTATAAACAAAGAACAATTAAGTACGTTTATTTAGGTATCGAAGTAAGCTCCATCAGCATCCAACACTTTTTGCAAACGTTCCTGCAGCTGCACAATGTCATGGTGAAAAAAGTCGGCGGTCTTCGAAGCAAAGAATTTCACGAGTGGGTTTTGCGGGTCTTCCTCATTGACGAATCATCTCACACGGAGGTATATTTCGAGGGAATGAAACAGGCGGTAATCTGTTGCCCCTAGGTGCGGTGCATAAGGTGCATGGCAATGTGTCTAGCAGCGAAGTTGCTAAAGGTTCTCCCGGGCCCTCTTTGCGAGATGTGGCTTGGCACTGTCGTAGAGGAACAGCACAATCTTGCGATTCACCAATGCCAGTGACCCTTTTGCAACTACTGTGAGTAGATGTCAACAATGGTGGTCTGACCAGGTGGAAGAAGCTCGTAATGCACCACTTAGCAACAAGTCCACCATACAGAGAGCATAACCTTTCGTGAGAGCAGATGTGGTCTTGAGGAACAGGGACACGTGGCGACAAAAAATGTCTTCTATGCTTGGGTGTGTCATAGAACGCCCACTTTTCGCCACCAGTGAGCAAGGGATCATATATGGGTGTGTTCAGGCGTCGCGCGAACAAGGACAAGCAGTGTATGGGGTACCTACTTGCTTAACCTGTATGAGTTCCCTATCCAATGCAGATGCAATCCGACTATTTCAGGGGAAACATGGAACCTTTCAGCAAGTTCATCACACGTTAGAGCACTGCACTTCTCGATGGCTGATTTCAGGGCCTCGTCATCGAGCACATGTGGTCGTCCACTGCGAGGTTCATCTACAAGGTTCACCTATCCCGACTGGAATTTTGGCAGTTCGTTCGTTCAAAGCATTGTTACCAAATTACTGGTACATGCGACGAATTTATGCGGCAGATGACACGCACACTTTAAAGCCATACAAGAAGCACACGTAAACATGCTGCTTCCATACCTCCAATTGTCTTTTACACTGGACGAACTATGACTGCTGTGTGTGAGCACTGTGCCTTTATTACTGAAGTTCGATGGTCGGAGTAACTCCTGATCTCTGGGCAGGCACGTTCGTCATTTCGTTTCCTTTCTGTGAGCGCACGATTAATGGGACGTTTAAAACGGCAAAAACGTTTTGGTTACCTTGTAACATGTCGATCGGCAGGTCTTCATAAGTACGAAAGTTTCTTTAAACAATAATTCGTACATGTTGCCTACACTATATCGATAGAAGTTACTAGAGAACTCAGGATGGGAAAAATACATCCATATCTTAAACGTATATGAACTTTTCCAAATGATTGTACTTCTTAGAAAGTAGCCATTAAAATTGTTACTACTTTCTTCAAAAATGTATTTATCACTTTTCCCACATAATGCGTTATATGACACTCCAGTTGTTGTATTACCATTTATTTTCTTGTAGTGTTGTAATGAAAGATGCTCATAAACTTCGCTGGGACGTTTAAAGTTTACTAGAAATATATATTTTCTTTGGAATGTAAGTTGCTCTCAATATTTACTTAACTCTTTAAATTTAAGTGGAAAAAGTAGGACGTGAGGAAAAATGCTGGTAAAATAGTGTTCTTTGTCAATAATTTGCCCCCTGTCCTAATTGAACATACACATGTGTTAAAGTTTATTTAAATCCTTGGTGTAAAATTAAACGCTACATCTGAGTTAAGAAAGACACTTATTTACTTATTATATAAACTTAACAATTGGCTTGTATTATTAAGATAGCAAATGCACCAATAAACACACTCAACAGTAATTTTAGTTTTCCCTATAATGACAACTTTTTCGTTATAATGTAGCTTTTATTGGTTCATTTTCATTAGCAAATGCAACAGATTTCTTTACGCCCGGCCAAGTGTAACCCTGGTTGACACGCGGCTGATTTCCTAAAACAAAATTTGCATCTTTCGACTGGGATTTAACTGATCACTGGCTTCAGAATATTTGGCATTAACACGAAGATTTGGAAGATGAATAATCTTTCAAAAGTAGATCATGGATAAATCTTTCTTTTTGGGGGGAAGGCAATTTTAATATTTATAATTAATAAATTTACCAGAGAAGTTCCTTTCAGCGTTCCTGGCTGTGGTTACTGTTTGAGTTGTAATAGCAAACGTAACAGTGTATGGCATGGTTGTTAAATTCATATAAAATAAATTATTTATTTATGATAATATGTTACAATATGCGATTTTAATAATTAGAGGGGGATAATCAGTGACTATCATTAAATGGTTTGAATCAATTGCTCCCATACGCGGATGATATAGGCATAAGATGGGACGATATAGATGCACTACAAAGAAACATCGATGTATTAGTAGAAGCGTGTGATGAGATAGGCATATAATTAGATATAGATCAAACAAAATACATGAAGTCAAGCCCAAACTCAGGAAATGAAGGAAATAAAAACATAATAATTAGGGATGATGTCATAGAGAAAGTAAACAAATTTAAATACTTAGGAGCATACGCAACAAACAATAATGAGGTCACGGAAGAAATAAAAAGTAGCTTAGTATCGAGGAACGCATGTTTCTATTGAGTCGACAAACATCTAACATCGCAATTAATATCAATTAAATTAAAATTGAAAATATACTGAACGGTTATTCTGCCTGTAATACTTTACGGTTGCGAAAGTTGGAGTACGAACCTAGCAGATGAATACACATTACGTGTGTTTGAAAATAAGGTTCTGAGAAAGATATATGGATCAAAACGGGACGACATGACTGGAGAATGGAGGAGACTGCATAATGAAGAATTCCACGGACTGTACGATTCACCAGATGTTGTAAAATTAATGAAATCGCGACGACTAAGGTGGGCATGTCACGTAGCTTCGATGGGGGGAAAACGAATCTGTATTATATCCTTCTTGGAAGGTCGAATGGAAGGAGACTATTGGGAAGACAGAGATGTCGTTGGGTGGACAATATTACAAGAGATCTTCATGTGTTCGTTATATAAACTGGCTTGATTTCGCGCCTGCTGGAATAAAATGGCGAACGTTCGTTAATGCCGGGATGAACTTGCGAGGTCCATAAGCCATAGAGTTAGTTTTATACATATCTTCCACCCGTGACGGAAACCTAGGATTAATATAAACCGAAATAAATCGTCGGTAGGATAAGATGACTACGTAACTCATTTTTTTTAAAATTGAGTTACATATGTTTTATGCAGCTCCTTTTAGACTTTATTATCTGATATATCCGAAGTGCCCTAAGCACACTTCCCTACAATTTCAAGTATGATAAAAATCTATATTAACTTATCTGTATGATGTATTGTCAAACATACTGAAAAATCTATTTCCTCTCCAGAAAAGTTAACAACAGTAAGATACATTATTATGCCAGTCACCCGAAGAAATAACGAATTGTTGTGAATGTGACATCACAATTTTCAAAGACTAACAAAATAGCAACATTGATTTTGTATTATGTGCGATATGTGATCTTCAAAGGTAAACAAATGCCATATATCCTACTTGTGACCACGGAATTGCAGTTTTGGTAATATACGTCAATGCCCATCCATGGGAGAAAGACACTGAATTTCCGAATTCAAGACGAAACTCTCCATTCTATGTTCAAACTACTTTAACAGTTAAATTCTGATTATTTTCTTCGACACCCAACAATAAAATGTTGTTTTCAGTTAGACACTCATGCCACGGTAAACAATATACTAATGTCAAAATTCTGAAATATAACTGTTGACAGTAATTGATCTGAAGGCAGAAAAACAAGAAGTAAAGAACTACCAGGAAGACAAATTTAGACTTGCATATTCTGTTTACCAAAATCAGCAAAATATCAAGAGTTGAAAACAGGAAATTCTGCCCGACATTTTGAAAAGAAATTACATTCCTTAATAATACGCACCCTTCCGAATCACGCAGGACAACAGCACTGTCCTGCGAAAATCAGTACGTCATTCGTCCTACCTGAATGGTACCACTTTGCAACGAAGTAACAATAATTCGTTTGCGGAAAGTCAATATCTGAAACAGATTTCCTTTGATGATCGACTAGATTTTAAAGAACTAGGTTGCCTAACAAACAGGAGTAAAATACACACATTTTAACAAAATTTAGCTGTACTTTTTATCAGTAAAAGAGACTATCATTACGCGGTAAGATGTGAGTGATTACGTTATTTTCTTTACTCATACGGAAAATCATCTCATTCGTGCACATTTCGACCCACATTTACTTTAGAGAATATCTGGGAATACCCTACTTACTTTGAGGAATCCCTTGCGGAGCCCTTGTACAATTTTGGAATACGCAATTTTGGATAGAGCTGATTTGAATTCCTAGAGGGTAACATGCCGCATCAGTTCTACTGTTAAAGCTATTGGAAATATCTACGTCTAGAATTCACTTTCCCACACTTTCGGCAGCCTAAACTGCCAAAACGAAGCACTTGCGTACACTCGATTGCCTATACTTTTTTATCTTCTCTCAGGACTTTTGTGAAATAGGTTTGTCTGTTTTCTTTTGCATTACATTGTACATTGCATATCAGATTTATTATTTCATATGTGCCTGTCGAACCTTTTTCCGAATTGTTGTGTTCAGAAAATTATCAAGTCTAACGAGAAATAGGGTTCCGTCTTTGGAACATTCTGAGAATAAGCAGAATTTCATTTCGTATAGCTTCATCATGGTATATATTTATTACTGGTAGCTAATTTCACGTAACGATCTAAAGGAAATTTATAATTATTTAATTGTGATAATATGAGAGGGGCTATCCTCTCATTTCAGAAGTAAAATATGAATAAAAAAATATAAATCTATAAGCTGAGAACAAATTTTATTTTCAATGTGTTATTTCTCATGAAAATAATAGTGATATTATTAATAATAATAATAATTAGTCGCACTAGCAGCAGTTCTCTCTGTTGAAGTACTAGTAGTAATTACTACTAACGGACGTGGTACAAATATTTTGATTGATGGTACAAAGTGTTAGAAAACTATGACAAAGATTTAAAATAATTTTCGGGGAAATTCTTTGAGGTTAGGCAAGAGGCGTTAACTTCTTTCCGGAATGTGCAGAAACTTAAGCTATACATTTTGTATGCACTTTTATATCAAACAAACGGAATCCCGGATATAATTTTAAAAGTGAAGTTTTTTTAGGTGCTTGGACGTTGTAGAGTACGAATAACACGGCTTGTAAAGTGAGACCCGAATACGGATTTCAGAAACACCGGGGTTTCGTAACGACGGCAAATAGTAAATCTAAGTGAGTCTCAATACGTTTATAGAAGTAATAAATTATTTTTTGAGACAAGAGTCCTGAGAATTTATATTACTATTGTCGTATAAGCTAAGTGGTTGTTGTATATATTTGTTATGCGGACGATTATGCTCCCACTTAAGAAGGGAGTTAGTTGTTCGCTTTAAATTATACTAAATTGGGTTACGCTAGTTTCATAGTTTCATTGGTCACAAGACATGCAAATCCAATATAGCATGCAACATAACAACATTAACTATGTATTTATTAGATAATGAAGTAGACGTCATGGAAATATTTGTAGAGATTTAGTGTAGTAGCAGAAAGAGTGATGGATATGAAATTCTTCACATACAAGATCGGTCCATCGGTCCATGTACTCAGGTGACTAATAAGACATGCGTCTCGCTTACTTCGCGGTCATTTACTGCTGAGGTTGAAGGTTTGAGGTTGAATATGAGAGACACATTGTGTCTGAAGGTGAATGATTTGGAAATTTCCCAAGACGGAAAGAAGTTTACGTAGATATATCCAAGTTGGGTTCCGGGCCTCGATGGTTAGCTACAGAAACAGAAAGATGTAAAGATGTAATTAAACGCTGTTATTTAGAAGAATCAATTCTGTGCTACACGGTTTGAGGTCAGACATAGCGCGAAACTTCGAAGTATAATGGAGAATTTAACTGACCTCCTCTTAAGTCAAACATTATACTTTTATGTTTCGAAAAGATTCTTACAGCTGCCATCCTTGTTCCATTTTGGTTGCACTAAATGTTTTAATAAATATAACTTTAAAGATTAGTCAGACATGATGGTGAAATACCAGATAAAAATTTCTGGGACGTTGACATTGTTTTTTATTGAAATTATGTATGTTCTTTATACGTCCCTTATCACAACCAATTAATGTGTAAGCTTAGACAAACGACTCAACCTCATAGTCGCGTACCTAGCTTATAGTCCAAATTCATACACTGCTAGATAAATATGGAGGTAACGAGGTTGCTCAGTAGCAATATTAATTTAGGACAAACAAACAACTATAACTCATCCGACATCTATAACCATGTAATTCTGTGTTAAAGAGGGATTGTAATTCCAAATAATCGCAGTAAAAAAACAAGAACTTCTGAATTTACCCAAAACAAGGTGGTTAGGCAGTTAGTAAAACTATGCCTGGGATTACTCGGGACCTACAGCTGACATTCACGCTCAAATGACAAACTCATTTGAGAGTATATTTCCCAGTGGTCAAAGTCAAATATGAGATCTCCAAATATCGGAAATGGTGTTCAAACAAAACTAAAAACAATGATTCTGATTCAAACTACAAACATTTTAGGTGGCTGGTAAATCAATTAAGTAATGATAAAATTTAAATTCACCAATGTATACGAAGTGAAAACATTGTGACGTAGAAAACCTTTTTACTGTTTATTGCCTCATGTTGTCCGCAAGTTGGGCGAAAAATTGGTAATGTTTATTTCCGCGTTCGTTATTTCCCTAGGAGCAACATCTACCTGTTTCTTTTTATTTTCATCTTGGATAATTGAGCCTTGACATTCTTGATCTCACAACAACAGCTACATTATTTTTGTACAAAACAACGATCTACAGACCTAGTCATAAATTCATGTTTTCCTTTATCCATCATACTCATAAATGACGTTTAAATAGTATATTATGTGTTCTTGCTGTACACTTTCATCACATTGCCCCTTTCCATTTAAAGTTTTAAATTCAGTCTAGAAAGGTACAAATTGTAGAAGTTCAATTAAAATTATTTATCACATTTAGTTAACAGACTTCAAAACTGAATATAATTATTGTGAACAATTTTCTTACGAAGTATTCTGTATATTGTCTGACATTATAAAAAAAATATAATGATAAGTATTATACAAAACAACAAATGAATGTGCCATAAATTGATTTTGTTATATACGGATAACTATTTTGGGTCATTAAAATCATATATCTTAAAAACACTTTAATTATACAACGTTTTATTTCAATATATACTTTGGATTTTATTTATATCAACCATATAGACTGAAAAGACTCCGATGGTTTGTTCAGCTTTGTTATCTTACTGTTGCATTTGTTCATAAGACAAACGTAAGCAAGAGTACTTAGTTAGTGTGTCATGTGTGGGGAAAAGAGGATATGGTGTCGTGTTCGCATATCTAACTTTCCGTATCCCTCACTGTCCATTTCACTAATTTAACTTTCAAAAGTTAAATGTGTTATTTCCTAATGTATACATTGTTGCCACTTGCGTAACTATTATGTCATTATTATAACATAAATTTCCACTTTCAATGACGAGCAAATCAAAATATTCTTCATGACGACAGAGAAAGTGAGGAGAAGATGGCTGAAATATATTTGATAAGGAGGGCTATAGTGATGAGGGCTATATCCTGATTTCGTTTTTGAAGAGTTTGAAGTTTCTGAAGACGTTATCGCAGATGATGATATCAAAGGAAATTGTTGATATGCTTCAAAGGAATGTTTCTAGTGTCCAGTATGTTTAAGTGACCATGAAAACGCGTTCACGTATTTAAAAAAATGAAAATCATTTCCTTGAAACTACATATGTTCAGATGGATTTACTTTACGTTGTAAGGCTTATTATAGTTAATATGTAAATAACATAAATATATGTTAATATAATATCAAGAATATTAACAATTTGTAAACATTCACGTAGAATTTGAAGCAAATCATTTTTAAACAATCTATATTCTTTACAAAAATAAAACCAAATGTAATATTAGTTCTAGATTTCACTAAATTATTAGTAAAGTCTCGAAAATGAATAGGAATTAATATGCCTTAATAAATCTTCCAAATTTAATTGAACTTAATGGCAAATTATGTGAATGGGAAAAGTTTGCAGTTTGAAAGGGAATATTACTGTAGTTTGCACGTAGATCTTGGCATAAAATTGCAATTTATTGTTTAGTTTATATATGGTATAGTTTATTTTATGAATCAAAAATCTTCCCTATACTATCGAGAAAATTCCTGCAATAGTTCGTGCAGCATTAGGAATGAAACTACAGTAATATTCTAAGGATCAACATATAAGATTTGTTGGTATACAATGAAATTGATTGCACATGCATTAAAATTGCAAGCTAAAATATGCGTAAAGTGTTTTTGAGAGAGAGTTATTACTTTAAACGTTATTCATTTTCCTTTTCTCCTTTTATTTTGATGATGATGCCGTTATTAGTAATGTCATTATTTTCCTAACAGTTATATGTAAACACCTAAAATCAGAATCACATGAGTGAAATTATTTTTAAGACTTGAATAAATTTCATCTTTAACACAAGCTTCGAATTACAGAGGGCACAATATTTGTGTTTGGTGCGTTGCTGATGGATTTATTGATATCGATGAGTGCAAAACACAACAAACAGTTTTTCAGTTAATACAGTTTTCAGAGGAATCCAGATAAATTTATTTCTTGGGGAAATCTGATAGAGGCGATATATCCATTAAACAACTTACAGTGTTGTGGTCAAGTACAGTGCATTCATTAGCTTTACATCGTTAGATTGTGTTTTTTTCTGTCCTCTAGAGAACTGGGTTAGTATGATATCTAATTTGAAGCATATATACTTGTATCATTTTACGTTATATTTGGTGATATAACTTTGAAGATAATGAAATTATTAGAATGAATGCCGATAGATGGTGCTGCAGACTAAATCGAATAGATGGTGGTGTTATACAATCGAGTGACCTTACTACATTCCATAACAGATGTCGTTATGATACTTCATTTTTACATTAACAAGATGCAATGTATTGAACTTTAGTAATCAGATATGACCTATATAATCAATTGTGAATCAAGTTTCATGTTGTAAGGTTGTGATTTCTTTGGTGTGATATGAAAAATATTTTATCTTTAACGAATTCTGCATGTCAGACTGATTCTGATTAAGTTATTTTTCGTTGATTTCGAGAGCATTAGTATCGATCCAGATTTCACCTTCGTATTAATTTGACTTTGCATTAAGCAGGAAAAGGGAATTAATTTTGTTAGTTTACGTAACTATCATTTTCCCGTGTTTTCTCAAAGTAAGTTTTATCAACACTGTTTAGTCCAATAGCGTAATTCACCAACCGGTATTTATAAACAAGTGCATGGATGCGATGTAGTCATGCTGGTGTCATGCATGGATCACGTAATCAAGTGTATCTGAATTTTAGCAGAAAACTCATCATTGTACATTAAGATTATCAAGAAATGAATGCTCTCTGTTTCAGCGAAGGATATCGAATATTAACATTTTTAAGGGACGATCTACAGATAAAGTGTTTTTGTTAAAAATGAATAGTATTTTTTTTTGCAAATATCGTTTATTATTAAACGTTATCTTCAACGTAATTGATTAAAGATGTATCTCACAACAGTACATGTTTGTAAAAGATTCCTGTGTTCATGAATGTTTACGAGGAAAATTTTATACTGAAAATTAGATAGAATTGCAAAATGACATATCCTGGGTCGGAATAACTTTAAATAATGAAAGTTTCACTATGGAAGGAAGAAAACTCAAGCGTTTATAAGGTAACAACCTCAACTTATATGGACATAACATTCGTCGGTGACTTTAATATTTACTATCGCCTGTATGTGATGTTAGGGCTGATTTACATGCAAGTTTGCGTTGTTTGCTTTGCGTGCGATTTGGGTGAGTAGCCAATTGAAACACGTATTTTATTGCGTGTTCTAAGTACTACCTAAAAACACGTGCTTCAATTGGCTACTCACCCAAATCGCGCGCAAAGAAAGCAACGCAAACTTGCATTAAAATCAGGCCTTAGTGCAATGTACGCTTGATTGAAGGGTCAAATATAAAATGTGGACACTGTCAACAAACAATGAATGATAACTCACTAGTCGCATAAATTGAGAGCAAATGCCTTTACTAAATGGCAAAAGGTGAACAGTATGCACTAAAGTACGACTTTTACGTCCCACCTGTAGCAGATTTATACCCTTTCCCAAAGCGTCCACTAGAGATACTTGATGTAAATATCAAGTCGCAATGTATATGTTCTGTTTAAATAGAACATTAAAAAAAACACAACGTTTGAACATGAACCTATACAGTGTGGGAAGGAAACATCCGAGACTGGTTCTGCAATATTGTATCACATGTGAAATCTCAATTTGAGCCCAACAGCAAAACACAATATTCTGTGATGGCTTTAATGACCAGGATCAGAATTCTTAAATGTTCGTTTCTGGTACGGTTTTTTACTTGGTGACACGGTATTCGAAATAGTAGAATAAATGTTGAAGAACAAATGAGAGATATGGAGGAGTGAAGAATGATTTGCTGTTTACGTTGAGGTTGAATCTGTGAAAAAGCTAGCAAAGAACTGAAAGGTGTATAACGTAGCAGACTACAGTTAAATTATGGTATAAGTATAATGAACAATAATTAAAAGTTCCAACCAGTTATGAAGGGACTGCCACGAGGTATAAACGCTTATCGCACCACCAGTTAAAAAGTACACTAGACAAATCTACGTCACTCGTCAGGAAGAAAAAGAGGGAAGGTAACACAGTCACCTTAATTCCAGTTGACGTTAAAGATTATTTGCCTTCTGATAATAATAATGATGCTCTCTATCTGCTGAATGCAACTTGCGGTAAACATTGGTTTGCAAACACTATCTACAAAGATATTGAGTCTCTATGAACAGCATGACGAGACGAAGGGTGTTGCTGAGCCTTCAGAAGGAACAAAAATGGTTAATTCACCTTAAAAGTCACCACACTTCAGTGTCCACGTCCGTTGCTTACAGCGACATTTCGACTGGCAGGTTGACCCAATTATGTCTTGTGCTATATTAATATGTTTAGTGCTTCTGTTTAAGTTATGGTTTCTCGTTCAACAAATACACTCCTTTCAAAGATCTGTACGCCATAGAATCAATAATTGGTGCTATTATGTATTACGATTTTTATCAACTGACAATTTTATATAATTACGAATGCCTGTTGATTCAAGTTTCCGTATTTTCCGAGGATTTTGTTAATTTCATGGATCCGACTGTTCAGTATATATGCTCTCGTGACATGGTTTGCCTCCCCTTGGAGTTCTTCCTACGTTTATATCAAAGGTAGTATGTCCACCTGTAGTCATCAAAGCAGAATATCTCCCAATTAAATATTCGAAATTTTCTTCCTTAATGTTCACGCAACACGCGTATTATAAAATGCGACTGTCTATGTCTCTATTTAACATATTGAATCATTCACATAATCATATTGTTAAGTCTCCCATCAAAATGCGTTAACATGTTGATTAACGTGGCTTGCGCCACTTTAAAAATACGCCCGATTACTATCGTCACCTCCAAAATACAAGTTATGATATAGTACGAAGAAACATATTTTAAAAATAGCTCTAGATATCAGGCATTTTCCACATCCCTGTAACTGACAAATAAGATTTTTTTCTGGAAGAGAATTTATATAGCTAGTATGCATTTTTACACATTTATCTTGTTTCTTTAATGAAAAGAGTACGTTCTTATTAACTCGTGGTCCCTTTTTACTTTTTCGATATTAAGTCTGGTTTTCAAGTAATGAAAGAAAAAAAAATCAGTAAGTGTTATACATACTGATTGCAATTTAGACCAATTAAATAAAAAATTATTGCGGTCGCAAGGCAAAATCATGTATTTCAAAATCGGTAACTTTACAGGAGAGCGATTTTAAAGTGTCGTTTTGTTTGAAGATATTTTAAAACTAATGATAGTTCTTTGTAATTTGTACAGTTACACACTACGTTGATCTGTTTTTAATTATGTATTACACTTTGAATTTTCAATTATATTAAAGTAATAAACATATATATGTGATATATCATATCTTGCCACGCATGCTTCTCTATATATATGTTCATTATTCATTTACCAAAACATGTTATGTCAATTCTCTTTATTTGAAACCAATATTTCCATTGAACATTTATTTCCAAAATATTTTCTGAAGAGGTATTTTGTTTTTGTTTGCAATGATTTAGTATGAAATTACAATGCAATAAATGATAAACCAAATTTTACAGATTGTTATTATTAGTTCTGTTACCACATGTTCCTAAAATACACGGCAATACTTTATAACAAACAATAACCTATTAAGTATTAATCAGCAATTTATCTGTTAAAATATTTCCTAACGGTTGTTAGTATATATTGTTTTAATCTTCATATTTAACTATTATTATAAAATGATAAATCTTTTAACACAACACGTTTTTGCACAAATAAACTTAAGCATCTTCTTCATTTGAACTACAACCGTCGGTAACTTATCCTTTGCGCGACGGTCAGTTGAAAGCGATTGATAAAATGAATGGTATACAGGATCCAGCAGTGTAAAGAGACTAAGCAAAGCTTGTTTCTTCTTCTGAGTCATCGGAAGAGGTCCATTGTACGTTTTCGTGAGATTTGGTAATCTGATTTTTCCTAGCTTCTTTCGTCGAACATCCGTAAGTTTGAATGAAGTGTTTTGATCAACAGAAACCTTAAAATATACAACACCAACAGTTGTTGCTTTTTTATATCGCATCCAACGAATATTAAGCGAATTTATGTTTGTCCACTGGTGTACGGACTAGTTCGTCACCATAGAACTTAGAGAAATCATGCTTCTGTGATTCATTTCAACAAATTTGAAAATCTTTTGGCTCTTACAGTCTTGCATTTCCTATTATCAGCTTTCTTTCTGGAACGCTCAATTCTGGCTTGATCAGAATCTCATTCCAATTAAGAATGTCCTGCAACCATTTACTTGTGATCTATAACCAAAATATTATATAAGGTACACACTGCGTATGATAACTTAGCTGACATGTTTGAGTTTCTGTTCTGACCAGTATATGCATCAGATAACAGAATTGCGTGGTTCACTTCTGAGTTTATGTTTATAAATATGAGAAATTAGAAGAAGCAGTTTCATTAAACACTCGTTTAGCAGATACTTCATGTCACATGAAACATTAGCATGCCTTCTTTAGCTTCATGTACTGTCAAATTGTAAGTCCATACCTCTCTTTGTATAGAAAACAATGTTTGATGAAATGCAAGGTGTAGCATGATATTGTTGTAAATCAGACGTGCTCGATTTTATAGTATCGTTCGTTTTAGCCAGTTCTTTATCTGATTCCTTCATTCCGTACATTAATTGGGCTGCATTATGACGTACAGACAACATATTTTCAATTGTATATATGTCTAATCGTTCAAAGCATTTCGAATGGTAACATGATGTCCATTACATGTTTTACATGTGTCTATCAATGGAATCTTAAAAGTTATATTTAGGGATCGCAAGACTTCACTGTAATAAGTCTGACATACTGACCTAAGCGATTTTGAAATGCAGTCCTCGTTTTCAAAGATTACATTTTGACCACACTTGAATTTGGGGGAAAGTAACATTTTGAAATGTCTCCCCGACTGTAATGGCTCTCGTACAGAGGAAAGATTGTAATTCTGGGAAACAACAGTCTTCCTCTCTTCCTCACATTTCTTATTTCTTGGTTTAGGAATCCTCGAGCCTCAATTAGAATAATTCCAGTAACAGAGGAGCGTTTCTTCTGATTTACCACATCAAGTCTTGGCCGTAGGAATAGAAAATATTTTTTTATAAATAACACTTTGCATGCCGGGACAATTTTGTTATCACAGCGAAGAACATATTTTACTGTAGTTGTACTGTTGTTCTCTGTACCACTTTCACATTGTTCTATGCGAGTTTGTTCTGTGTTAACAATATCGATGTCAGCCAAAAACTGACCTTGAACACCACTATTTCCCACTTCCAAAAATCTGTAAACACCCAATGGAAAAAACAGGGTCGGCCCTCCGCTCGGCCGACAACGGTCAGGGTCGGGCTGCACCCGGTTCCCGATTGTCGGTCCAATAACCCCAAAGGAAGCAAAAACCTTCCAGAAGAACGCTCATTTTTGCCGGCGTCGGCCCGATCATTTCCTGCCCAAACCCCGACCATTTCCCGACAGTCACAGTCGGGCGTTAATCGGGCACCACGTATTTGCTGCCGTCGTCACAGCTAAGACGACACGCATATGGCTATAAAAAACGTGTTTAATTGGTCAAAACAAAACATGAACGCTGTTTATTGGTATACACACAGTGAGTTTTATTTTATCCGTTGCTCTCATCAGGATTTACGGTGTTAAATTTCCAACAGTAAATAATACTAGTGGCTGCTGTGGTGTTCGAACACAGGAACGTTCTGCAATTATTATTGGTAGTTCGTCGTCTTATCCACTCACTCATGGATTCACGTTGTGAAATCGCTGCTCTTTTACGGTATCTGTAGTAACAGGCAGTATAGAATGGAGTTGCTACGCGTTTTCATCATCATGTACAAATAAAACTAAAGAATACTTTTTTTCTTTCTTATGTGCAGTTTTTCGTCTTTAACACCTTGATCATCGCTGCACTATTAAATTTGTATCTCTCAATAAGTGTAATATGTCGCCTTAGAAAACACACATAAAGCGAAATATATGTCATAAGTTAACGCTCTATTAACGAAATTAAGTGTTCGTTGAAATATAGTTTAAAATTCAATGTTTCCAACATGCAAACGAGAACATGAAAAATGTAGTTAATTTCATTGTATTTGCTTGCTTTGTATTTTCTTATATTTTTCACTACAGATTTCTGTAATAATGCGAATGAAATTAAGAGATAAATATGTTTTAATGTAATAAGCATATTTTAATATTAAAGAGTTACAGTCTTCGGCCAGAATTCGGCCCATACAAATGGTGCCGCTCACATTTCAACCGTCGGTGTAGAGTCGGGTTCAGAACAAGTGCCGAGTGAAGCCCGACGATAGTAACTGACATTTGAAATTGATTTTTTTAATTTCTATAGTGAAGAAATTAATGACTATTTTAGATGTATCGTGACTATCACTGATTTTAATTGCAATTGTTTTGCGCAGACTGTCTCAGATAGTCGGTGGCCCGCCTTCTTTTCGACTATTCTTGCCGTCATATTCCCGCCTTGTTAAGACATGGTCGGCATTTTCCTCAATCCCAACCTCATAGTCCGGACAAGGGAGTCAAAAAGACTTTTCCACCCATTCGCCAACCATTTTTCACAAAATGTATTGGTGTGATTGGTACACTGCAAGGATCAGTTTCAGCTAGTTAGATCACCCCTAGCTTCGTTCTTTAGGCCACTTTGACAACAGGATTGTTTGCCTAACGCGGCCACTTGGCTTCGGGACGCGGGTGGACCGCCTTTAAATGCAACTTTTTCCCGACTGTCACACCCCCGACGCCGGAAAAAAAAATGACTGTCGGGATTGGGGCGCATATTCTTCATTGGGCAGTTTTTTCGCTGTTGTTCAGATACTTTGCTCATACACGAGAACCGTCAACAAAGATAAAGTGGCAAAATCTGTTTTGCTTCTTTCACTGCATTATTTCTTGTTGTATATTATTTTCCCAGAGTCTTTTGTTTTTGTTTAGCAGACTTATATTCTTTCTACTCTTTGTGGAATGATTTTGAACACTGTCTTCTTGAATTTCCATTTCCTTCTGTTCAAGTCTGGCAAATTCTCAAATGTATTATCTGAATCTGCTGGTATTAACTTCCTGAATCTTCTAAGACTGCAAGATTATAATCCTATTTCATTTTAAAGTGAACACCGAACCATGAAATGAAAGAGACTTAGGCATATTAATTTTCTTTCCATTGCAGCAAAATCCAAATTCTTTATACGAGCAAACAATGATAAAGTAAACTCTACAATACTTCAAATTATATAAACAATACTATAATTTATAAAAGACGTCCGCAAACATCAATTGAATAGTTTGTGATTTGCGATGTTAAGGAGAGTCGACAATGCGATGTTGAACAGAGAAAAATAATATCTTTACACTTTATGTTCCACCTTTCTTTCACAAAAGTTGAAAAGTAGTAGAATAACGTTTCTAAATGTCGCTCTATAAAATAATGACGTAACTGCTTTAGCAATGTGGAGTATTTTTCGTCACACGGTTTTGAAAATATGAAATGTCATACGTATTTTTCCACGTAAAATAAAAAATATATTGACGTATTGTAAGTTACTTCCCCCCATAGCTTAAAAGCTATTTATATTTCGTTCATCGGAGTTTGCCACAAAGTAGAAATACTTGGGTCTAAATGTTGTCAGAATATCTTATTTTTAGCAAATCGTGACATGTTTGCTTACATCTTGGTTATTCCTTCTAAGTGATAATTGAAACAAATGTACATGGAATTGTTTGAAAATGAGTGTTGGAGTAACGTTTGAGGGTATGAATTAAGTTAAATTAGTCAAACCCTACCGTGTTCCGCAGGTATATTGTGAGATATGGAAGAATGCCATCAAATACAAAAGAAAACCTGCCATCAAAGCATAATTCCACCAGGGCTTTGGTACCTCTGCTCCATAACTTTAATGTATTGGTTGAAACGCTCTACGTGTTCCTTACTCATTCTCTCGAGATTGTCAGGGACATAAGTAACATGACTGTGAAGAAGGTGAATCTTTACACTAAATTTGCATCCCGACTTTTCCTGCAACATCTTGGCTACAATTTCTTGATAGTTCTCTGTTTCGCGTAACCAAGAAATGTCTTAGTTGAATTCATGAAAGTAACCCAGCCAGACTGATTTTTCATCTTCAGACATGTCTCGAATGAAAGCAGAATCTTCCATAAGTGTCCAGATCTGTGGTCCTTCAAAGACACCTGCCTTCAACTTGGCGTCACTTTTACTTCGAAACTTTCATCCTAAGTACTTTAAAGTTTCACCATTGTCTGAAAGGGATGTTACAAAATGTTTCATCACTCCGAGATTGAAGCGCAAGGGGGTGGAAATAATTTTCCCTAAGAAGGAAGGAAGGTCACAAAATATTTCTCTCTCCTGGCACCACTACGTTAGTTTGGCCATACTGTTGGGTTCCAGTAGAAGAAGTCGAACTTTGTGGACTTAACATCATTCCTACGGTGCTGATTCTAAAATTGTCCCCTCCAATTATCCAACCAAGGAGCAAGGAAGAATACAAGAAAGAAGAAGTGTGTGCAGAGTTAAAACAGAATATCATAAAACAGTATTGGTGGTGGAAATGGTGTCTGGGAAAGCATAACTATGAATTAAGATGGGAAGATGATCAATACTAATCCTTCTTCTTCCTTTCCAGTACAGCAGAAGAAGAGGAAGCTGCTCAAGTTGTGTGTTTGTCCATGTTATGTCCTGTATTGTCCTATATGTTACGTTTTACTTGTAATAAAATCAAGTGCAAATAACAATAGTTAGGGATACCCCAAGATGTTCTACATATGGAACAAAGGACTAGGAAAACTGGTGAAAGCCTAGTCCGAAAGTCGCCCTTCACCACCCTTGATCAAGTCACAGACAAGGGAAAAAGGGATTCTAGGGATGCCGGAATACGGCAATACGACAATCCCCAAGGGAGCCTGTTCCAAATAAAAGGGGTCGAAAAACTGCCTGAGACATAGTCCTCAAAATATGAAACTTAATTTATGCCAAGAGAGCAAAGAGATACAGGTGGAAGGTGGGTCCTAAAGTGTAAATTGTAGGGTTCCAATGATTAGAATTTAAAAGGAAGGTATTTTGTGCACCCGAATTGAATACGAAGTAGTATACCCAATATTTTCAAGTCTTCGCAAACAGTCCACGTATTATG
>JAGDQP010018770.1:0-35969 GCA_022664845.1 Lepisma saccharinum
CTACCCATGGAGATTATGGTTGTAATTGGGTTTGTTTGAATTTATTTGGGTGGGTTAGGGGTTAGTACGTTTAGTGGTCTTTTGTGTTTCATATGAAAGCCTGTAGTGTATGTTCCAAGTTGGGAAATCAGGTTATTTTGTGAATGGTCCTTGGTAGAGTAGAATTTCTGAGTTGTGTCTGTGATACTCTGATATATTGGTTGTATGTTGAGGCTACATTGTAGCGGAATGAGTCTTGTGTACCTAGGGCATTCAGTGATTATTTTAATGACTCTGTTTTGAAATGTTTGTAGCTTCTTTATATATGCTTGTGCAGCGTATCCCCGTGTTGGTGCTGCGTATAAAAGAATCGGTTGTATGAGCATTTTGTATAGTGTTGCTTTTGTCTTTAAGTTTAGCTGATTGCTAGTTAATAAGCTTTTGAGCTCTTCTAGTCTTCCTGTAGCTTTGCCTATTTGGGATTGTATATGTCTTGCAAAGGTGAGTTTTGAGTCTAGTTGTACCCCAAGGTATTTTGCATGATTATTCCAGTGAATGTGATTATCGAACAGTTTTGGTGGGTGAGTAGGTTTTCTTTTACCGCGTGTGAAATTGACAGCTTCACTTTTGCTCACGTTTACTTTGATTTTCCATTTGGAAAACCAAAGTTCCATGGCATCTAAATGGTTTTGTAAATACTTCGTTGCCTGGTCCGGTTGCCAGCTATTTGCATACAGACAAGTGTCGTCAGCGAAGAGCGCTATGTCTGTTTTATCCGTTTTGGGGATATCATTGATGTATAAACTGAAAAGTGTGGGTCCGAGTAGTGAGCCTTGGGTACTCCTGCCTTAATATATCTTGTTGTTGAGTTATGTCCTTCTACGGATACATAGAAATTACGTTTGGTAAGGTATGACTGTAGTAGATGTATGAGGTGGTTGGGTAGTTTGTTAGCAATTAGTTTGTAGAGGAAGCCCGTGATCCATACTCGGTCGAATGCCTTCTCAACGTCAAGAAAGATGCAAGGTGAATGACTGGCTTTTTATATCCCTTTTTGTGGGCGTATTATTAGTACTTCCAACTCTTGCAGCTTGGTGTTGGTGTCGTCTGCTTCTTATGGATGCTTAGTCAGCTTTATGTAACTTTTATTGTTTGTTTACTTTGTAGTCAACATACTGACCTAATGATCCATATCCCATTACAATATTGGTGGGGGCTAAGTGATTTTTTCGGTTTTCCTTCCAAAATACATTTCTATCTGTTGTTATTGTAATAATTGCTTTCTTGCATTTTTCGTAGGTGATCATGGGCTAGTGGAGGTTAAGAGCGGTCATGTATCTTAATACTTTATTTATTTTTATATTTTTTGATAACGTGGATTACTGGCGCGACCAAGACGTTAAAATTAGGATATGTTGTTCCTATGAAATATATTTGTACCCAAGAAATTAAAGCCACGTGGTATCTTCTAACTCTTAGGTACTAGGTATCTGTTACAATTAATGGGTACAAAACGCCGTTTTGTACCTTTGAATAGTGGGTAGAGTGTACTAGAAGTGTTTTGATTGCTGCGATAAATTATTATTGAACCTTTCAGATTAGGTAGATTTTATTTCCCATCACCAATCGCTACTGCTGTTAGTAAAAGGCGTTCTATTGGTATTCGCTCGAACTTTTTAGTTTCTAGACGTACAGTGGAACAGGGATTCCATCAGAATTTTCAGTTGGGAGGTGTAAAGTCAAAATTTGGAGGGTGAAAGTGGAGTTTTGCATGGTTTCTATCGCTTTTTGATCGTAAAAAATTTAAGTTGGGGATGTTCTTGAGAGTTTGGGGGGTGACACCCCCCAAAGGGAGGGGTACGGCGGAATCACTGTACTGGAAGATCTTCCCATTACATCGACACAACTCAATGAAATATGGGAATTCAATTTTCATCACTGTTGTTGTGAATGCAGCCCTAGATTCCATTATTTTCTTGTTCCAATAACCAGTGTTGAACTAGAGAGAGGGAGCGAAGCTCAGGACATTGGAAGCAACATGATGTGTTTAGGTTTAGGGTTCAATGCAAGTTTACAAAACATAGCTAAGCAGCAGTGTATTAGTATCTTAATTACTACAATAATGTAGAGTAACATTAACTTTTAGAATAGAATAGAATTTAATCGTCTGTTTAGTGCATACAGGTCATGACTCGCATTACATAAGACTCGTCAATATCTCTATATACAAGACAGGATATTTAATTTTAAAAGCTACGTAGAATTAACATCGCTACAAATTATTACGTAAGTCATCACTCAAATGCTCATTGACAGTAAAATAACCCTTATTTACTAACAAAATAAAAAGCTCAGTGTTGTTAGGATATTTGAATGAGAAATATTAATTAGATTTATTAGTGGACGACAATGGACAACAATACTGAGTAGTTTTCATGGAATTGATTTTGATTTTAGTTTGAATCTTGAATAGAACTCTGATTTGATTTATGTTGATGACCACAATGATGACAGATAAATAAAGGCTTTGGGATACGATTATTGTTATTTACTCCATACAAATATTGATATAATAATTGGCGACGAGGATTCAAGTGAGCGTACATGGTCAAACAGTAGATGTGATGGTAGATACTGGTGCTTGTTATAACATCATAGATAAGGAAACAATGCGAAGGGCAACTGGAATATGAAATAGAAGAATTTGAAATGATTTTACATACTTTTGCTGAGCATGTTTTACCCGTAGAAGGCATGATCTTAGTACCAATGATATATAAACAAGATTTTTCATGATACTCTGGATGGTCACTTCCTGCGAATTGCAAATACAAATTTTAGGTCGCTCGGGAATGGATGAGTTGATTCGAAATTGGAGACGAAGATTGTTTGCAGGGGATGATTATTTAGAAAGAAAAGCATCAAATATCTACGTGGAAGGCATCCCAGGATCATACAATAGTTCAACTCAACTAAATATAACAAACCATAGTCGATATAATTATTCCTGCTCAGAACAGATAAAACAAAGTTTAGACCTAATTAAGAACATAGTAGCAACACTCCAACAAAATTTGGATACCCTCAAAGAAAGTCAGGAATATTTCCGAAATTTAATACTGAATATGCTAAATACAAGAAGCAAAGATGAAAGCGACAGTCTTAATTATAGTAACCAGTCAGTTGAAGTGAAAGAAGATAAAATGAGTTGAGATGACAGCAAACAGTCGGTGAAGACAGAAGATAAAAGAAGTCGAGAACACAGCAAACAGTTTGGTGAAGACCGAAGTGAAAGAAATAAGAGAGGGAAAAATGAATACCGTTACCATTGATGAGTTTATAAAGAGTGTTGGTTATGGGAATATGCTTCATCATTCCCGAATGATAGCGAGGAAACCAATTTGGCAAGATTGGTTGGGGAAACGCTTAGTGAAAGAAGTGGAAAAGGATATAAGTCTAGTTATGGAGGATTAGATGTTGCAGATTAGAAGATATAAACCAGATGCTAATACAACGAGACGTTGAAGGAACATTGACAATTTAGAACATGGTTGTTGGATAGGAGATAACTCCAATTTACCAAGAGGAGGGGTGTGTTAGGATATTTGAATGAGAAATATTAATTACAGTTATTAGTGGACGATAATGAACAACGATACTGAGTAGTTTTCATGGAATTGATTTTGATTTTTAGCTTAAATCATGAATGAAACTCAAATTTGATTTATATTGATGAACACCACAATGATGACAGATAAATAAAGGCTTTGGAATACAATTATTGTTATTGACTCCATACAAATACTGATATAATAAGATTTAAATTCATTTACATTTTCAATACTCTTTAAATAATTCTGTATTTTATTGTACAATCTGGTACAAGAGGAGTAAACCCTAGAATGAGTAGTTGTAAAATTTTGTCTTACTGCAAAACTGAGTTCTATTTTACCTGGTATGGTAACTGTACATTTGTCCTATAATTTTAATTAAAACAGGCTGACAAGGCTATCATACTTTATTTTTAAAACACACAGCCAGCGTAACGGTTTCAATTTTCTCACATCTTCCTTAGACGACACATTAATACACACTAACAGTTCATAAGAAGTACAAGAAGGCACAGAGATCCTTTCACGTCATCCGCCAATCACGTCTCAGAATCCGTTCACTTTCTAAAACTAAACAAATTGTAACCAATCAAAGTCCTTCTCTCACAGACCACACCCCCTAGTCAATTACACCGCTATCACAAACAGTAACAGGTAACAACATAACAAGGAAATATAATCGATGCACAAAAAATATTTTAGGTAAACAAATTCCTAGTAAATAAATAATAAAAATATAAAATAAATAGATCAATTAAAATAAATAAGCCGGAATAAATAATTAAATAATAAAGAACCAAAGGAAGTGGAGGCTACCGAATAGTCACTATTTTCCGGAAGACTTTCTCCGCTCTTGTCTTCCCAGTATGTCTTCCCATTTCTAATTTATGCTCAAACCACCATTCCAGTTCATGGCTTTATCTCCCGTTTCCCTAATTCTCCTCGCTTCTACCATTTCCTAACCAACGTCCTTTCCTCTTGTTCCAGTATCTCCGTCCCTCCTCAGTCCATATCATGCGCCTCTTCCTGTACATGTTTGTAAATAGCATTTCTGTCTCTCTCCAACCTGGCGTTATCCTTGTGTTGTTTAAGCCTTTCCTGTAATCTCTTTTTCGTCTCTCCTATATACATAGTCTCACAATTCATACACGGAACGCTGTATACCACTCCTCTTTGTTCTTGTCCCTTTAGAGTACCTTTCTTCTTGTTTCTCACACAGTCTAAGATTCTCTTCCCTCCGTGCCTATATGCTTTCACTCCTGCCTTTCCTAAAAGCCGTTTGATTTAATGGGTCATTCTTCTATACCAAACCACTTCTTCTTTTCACTTTTTATTTCTTCTCCCTCCTTCTTCTTGTGCCATTTTCTCCACCTGATCATTCTTCTGTTATCCTCACTATAACCATTCTCCTTTATTTGTTCCCAAAACCTTTCCATATCTCTCTTCTTTTGATCTTCTGTGTTAAGTCTTCTCTATTCTTTCCTCCATGTTCCTTACGAAATTTTCTTTAGTTATTTCATCAACGTCACTCCTTTTGTGGGAAAATACTCCTGCTGCACATTTCTTCTGAAACCATGAAGTCACAAATCCCCTGTCATTTTTTTTTCTCAATCCTGACATCCAAGAAATGTAATACTTTGTTTTCCTCCATCTCACTTTCCAAGAACACCCTCTTGCCGTTATCATTGAGCTCCTTAATAAATATATCTAATGTTCTTCTTGAGACTTTCCAAATCCACAGACAGTCATCAACATACATGCAAAACAGTAATAGTCGATCAATACCTTTTTCCATCACCATCTTTTCCCAATCATTCATCACCAAATCTGCTAACACTGAGCTTATACACGATCCTATACTGAGGCTTTCTTTCGCACGCACTATCTTGTCACCTATCTTACGAAACACATTCTCCCACACTGCTTTTAGAGCCTTCTGTATCCTATCACTATCCTCCCTTCTATAACTTTCCGTCCTATTTCTTTATTCACTATACGCAATATTTCCTCTCTACGTAGATTCGGGAACATGCTTTTCACATCAACACTGAACATCACCGTACTTTCCCTCTGCATTCCTAATTGCTCTATTAACTTCACCACCTCAGCTGAATTCATCACTCTTCTACTTTTTTGACTTTTTCTTATTGCTTCCGCTATCCTCTTAATTTTTTGTCCCAACCTTTGTAGCATGTTGCCCCTACAGCCCAAGACCAGCCTCAGTTTCATCTCCTTCTTATGAATCTTCGGAAAATCTTTCATCTTCGGTAATCTGCCTTCATTGTCTATAAATTTTTTGAACCCTCTCTTTTTGCAATCTTCCACTATACTCTTCCTTATCTCCTCTTTATCTTCTTTTTCTCCTATTTCTTCATATCCATCATTATTTAGATCCTCCAATTTCCTTTCATACCACTGTTTATCAATCACTTCCACCGCACCTCCCTTATATGCTTCTTCCACTAACAATGTATTTTCTTCTAGTGATGCTAATCAATCATTTTCTTTCCTCTTAAGTAATGCTAGTTCTGCTTCTCCTAGGATCATTCCTAACCAACGCCACCACCTTCTCTCTTCTCCTCTTCCTTACTTCTTTATCTACAACCTCCGTCAGGGCTTTCTCTATCCCGTAGACCTATCTATCTCTTCAATATCCACTTGGTCCTTTGCCACTTTGAATTTGTATCCTAAACTTAGAAAATGTTGGAGAAGAACAAAGAGGAGTGGTATATAGTGTTCCGTGTATGAACTTTGAGGAAGTGTATATAGGAGAGACGAAAATGAAATTACAGGAAAGGCTTAAACAACACAAGGATAACGTCAAACTGAAGAGAGACAGAAATGCTATTTACAAACATGCACAGGAAGAGGCGCATGATATAGGCTGCGAAGAGACGGAGATACTGCAAGAGGAAAGGACGTTGGTTAGGAAGTGGAAAGAAGCGAGGAGAATTAAGGAAATGGAAGATAAAGCGATGAACTGAAATGGTGGCTTAAGCATAAATTAGAAATGGAAAGACATACTGGGAAGATAAGAGCGGATAAAGTCATCCAGAAAATAGGAACTGTTCGGTAGCTCCCTACCCCCTTTCATTCTTTATTATTTATTTATTAAGTTTAATTTTTATTATTTATTTATTTATTAAATTTCCTTTGGATTATTTATTTATTTAATTTTTATTTATTATATTTTTGGCGTATTTATTTTTATTTTATTGTTTATTTATTACGAATTTGTTTACGTAAAATATTTTTTGTGCCTCGATTATATTTCCTTGTTATGTTACCTGTTACAGTTCGTGATAGCAGTATAGTTGACTAGGGGGTGTGGCCTGTGAGAGAAGGACTGTGATTGGTTACAATTTGTTTAGTTTTAGAAAGTGAACGGATTCTGGGAGGTGATTGGCGGATGACGTGAAAGGATCTCTGTGCCTTCTTGTACTTCTTATGAACTGTTAATGTGTATTAATGTGTCGTCTGAGGAAGATGTTGTTAGAACATTGAAACCGTTACCCTGGCTGTGTTTTTAAAATAAAGTGTGATAGCCTTCACAGTCTGTTTTAATTAAATTAAGTATGGGTACAAGGCCTTAATATAATTATATCCGCATTAGTAAATAAGTAACTATTACGTTTTTATAAATATCTAGGCATGGAACTGTTACGATTTTTTAAAGACGTAAACACATCTATACATGATGATCTAGGGCCCATGTTAAAAATAATTCGAATAACCTTCTTTCGTAAACAAAGTGTATTTACACTAACATGTAATTACACTCAAAATATTATTCCAAAGCTAATAAGAGCATGGAATTTTGCGTAATATAATGAGATCCTGATAATGAGTTTGTCGGGGGACTGTACCTTGTAATCTATATATGGTGAAGCAGACACCATTCAGTTTATATTAAGTTGGAAACTTTGATCCCATTTTAGCTTTTTCTTTATAGTTACACCTAACAATTTGCCTTTAGAAGAGTATTCCAGACCTAATAAATTTACTATTTTTAGTGGAAAAATAAACGGTCGGTGAGAAGGATTAAAATATAGGAGTTTTGATTTATCTACATTTATGCTCAGACCGTTTCTTGAAGCCCATTGCATTAATCTTGCAATCACTGGCATGCAGGGGAGGGCCTCCGGTTGAAGGGGATACTACTTACGAAGCTCAGTTTCGAAGTTCAGTAGCTTGCGGTGGCCATTTTGGTTTGTTGCGGGGAGACCCACATGCCCTTAGTTACGCCACTGCTCGCAATCATTGATTTTAATTTACTTTCTGGTTCCTGATGAGCGTTTCCAATTACTAATACATTTACATCATCAGCGTGCAAAACTACATTTTCTGAATCTATGAACTTACACAAATCATTAATATATCAGCTTATCCCGTAGGTAATGTCGTATTTTTGCACTGCGAGGTAAAGAACGATAACTTACCTGGAATACTACTGTTAATTAAGAAGATAGTCTCAATTGGACTCCACAACAATCTGCCACCTGTCAACCAATTGTTGAATCCCACGCAGAAAGAAGTCACCGGTTTTGGAGGGAAAGAACTGGATCACTGTTCGTCGCACGTCATTCTCATTTTGCCGTGTTTTCCCGGAAAGGAGGTTTTGCAGGTTGTGAAAAAGACAGTAGTCAGTTGATGTAAGATCAAGTGAAAACGCCAGGTGGGGGAGTTTCTCCCAGCCAGATTCCTCTATCTTAGCACATGTCATTCTTGCAGCGTGTGGGTGCGCGCTATCACAGTGGATGAGCACACCTTTGCGATTAACCAGAGCAGGACGTTTCTCCAACAATGTAGTCCGTAAACGTTTAAGCTACTGATAGTAGACATCTGCATTCATGGTCTGGTTAATTGGCAAGAGCTCAAAATGGATTATTCCACCAAACACTCAACATCACTTTGCAGGGGTGGAGAACCTGTTTTGGCACAGTTCCTGCCCCCATCCTTTAGGTACTCACTGCCGCTTGCGTGTAATGTTATGGTAGAGGCACCGCTTTTCATCCTCTGTCATCATTCTGTCCAGAAATAGCTCACGTCTGTGATGGGTGAGTAGAGAACTGCAGATGTCACTAGCTGCTGCTTCTATTGAGGCGTTAACGCATGGGGTACTTTTTCCGAGTTTCGACACGTACCCAAGGTCCTGCAGATGGCGATGAACGCTCGAATGGGTGACATGGACGCTGGTCAGCTATTCTATAGTTTCCGTTAGATTTGCCTCCACTGCTGTTCGTAGGGCATCGTTGTCGAGCTCCATAGGTCTCCCTTCTCGTGGCTTATCAGTGAAGCTGGTGTCTCCAGACTTAAACTACCTCTGGCACTTTCGCACATCCACAGCATCCTGACTATATACGACATTGATGTTTCGTGCCACTGCGCTGGTTGGATGTCCCTGGTGAAATTCATACAGCATAACATGCCGTGGTCCTCAGACACTGCGATGATCAAACACAAGCCACACTTTCAACACGAGGAGTAGACTGTTCTCCTTCTACACGCTGCTGCACAATCAAGTGCCCTATATGACAGCTATGGCATGTGCCGTCTACTTCAATATTCGCTCGTCAGATGGCGTCATTGCAGCGGTGATCGCACATACGACATTACTTATGGGAAACCCGGTAGAAAAGAAATAATATAGGTCCTAAAATAGAGCCCAGAGGAACACCGTTGTTGATTTCAACCACTGACGAATGAAATGCCGTGTTTCTCTCATTAAGGGTCCTAGAGATTTGTACTATCTGCTTTCTATTACTCAAGTCGAGAAAAAACAATCATGTGGTACACCTCTGATAGCGTGCTGATATGCTTTCGCTAATAAAGTCTAGTGATGCACGTTGTCAAATGTCTTAGAAAAATCTATACATACACCTATGGCATGTTGGCTTTTATTTAAGGCACCTGAAACTTTTTTTATAAAATCAAACAGTGCAGTGTCTATAGATTGTTTTTTTTCTTTTGAAAACCATGTTGCCAAAGAGAAATCAACTTGTGTGTAGATACAAAGTTATTTAAACGTATCAACATTGCGTATTCAAATATTTTTGAAAATACTGAAACTTCTTTCGTTTCTCCCAATTATAATTTGATCGAGGGCAGATTTTTCACCTCTAGTCGGAACATTTACTTATAAATTGTGTGTATCTAAAATATTTTCTAGATCGGTCTTTTCTTTTAAAGCAATGAGCCAATTTACATTTGTATCACCACAAATAGTATAGTGGTTTATCGCAAGAGATAGTTTTACAAATGAGGCGAAGCCCAGACGTGGGACTGTGTACATGTTCTGCCAGACTTCAGCAGCGAGCGTTTAATTTGGGTCATCTATCTATGTGTGTTGGTACAGTTTCGTGGAGAACTTTCGAACGACACCTCAACCACCGTCGTAGACAATCCCCGACTAATATACAGTATTAAAATAAAGAAAAAGGTTTCCCGATACCAGTCTAAGGCATTTTTTTTTTTAGAAAAAAAAATCACAATTTGAAAGACGTTAGCATTCCAACAAGCATCTTGGAATTAGATTATTTACGTGTGCACCTTGCACAGTTCTAATCGTAACACATAACACCAAAATAGTCCTATTAAACATATAACATATGTTCCTCATTGGCCAAATGGTTCGCATATATGCCCGCGCCGCACCTATATATTTCTATGTTGGTTTTAAACATGAAAGAGAGTAGTTTTGAAATTTGAGTAACTGTTTTTATCTGTAAACAGAGGCCGCCTCTCGTTTTAGTTCATTTTTAAACGGAGTTTAATTTCTTTTGAAATATTATTTTATATTTTTTTACTGTTTTATGTAGGTAAATGCCAACGAATCATGCTTCTCGTACAACTATCCGGCGTGAGCCAAAGTTGCCTAAAGGCTTTAAAAATTAAATTATACATTTAAAATAGTTTCGTAAAACCTTTGTCCAGTCGCCCAGCCGTTTCTACTGGGCCGATTTAGGTCATTTTTCTTTTTAAATGTTCCTAATTACGCCTAGATATGTTATGAGACATTCGCATTCCTCTCCTCCTAGTCGACTCAAAATAAAACAGAACAGCAATTTCCTCCCTATACATTCTTTATGGGGGCTTTCCTTTGTCCAGTCGCTAAGCAATTTTTACTGAACCGATTTTGATTTTTTTTTATGTTCGTATTTATGACTAGATAGACCAACAATTCGCATGCTTGCATCGGGACGTTTCCGGTTAAATACCCGATGAACTACTCTGAAAGACCAGGAGGAAGACGCTGTGAAGGTTAAGGCAGTGACTAGCGTATCGAGTAACTATACAGGAGGTATCGGGTTCTGTTTCCGACCAGCGCCATTTGTTTTTGTCTGATGTGTTTTCGTAACTTCTCGTATTACTCATTTGTCTTTAAAATAGTTTCAAAATCCTTTGGCCAGTCGCTTAGACATTAGTAACTAAAAATATGCAAGCGAACCCAGAGGAACATGCATTTGCCAAATTTTTAGTATAAGCAGGTAGTGCTGTTTGTCCGTAAATGGATTCTGAGAAGTAATTATCTGTTGATTTGCCTTCATGTGGCATCTCAAAAACTATCATAATCTCTTACGGAAAGGATATTACATGACCAGCGAATATTTCCAGTTTCTCTGGGGTAGTTGTTTTAGCACGCAAATATTATCATTGTAATGAAATAAATTTTAAAAAAAAAATGACCGACTTTCCGGAAGACCAAAAACCTACTTCACTGTAAATTATTTTATTACTTATGATGAAACTGAACCTCTACAATATCTCACTGAATTTATGGACAGTTTAGACACGAGTGGCTTACCGCCGTATATTCTAGAACTAAAAGAAAGTTTTATTGTGATGTTATCGACGAACTTGAACGTAGTACAAGGCTTACTGCATGGCCTGAAAGGTTTAATTCTTCACAAAATGTACGGTAACTTCTTAAATCTAGAAACTATATCTAGGGCAAATGTTGGCTAAAGTGTATTTCATTTATCGCCATTTGAAATTTTTCCATTTACTTTTAAAAGAAGACATTTTCCAATTCGATTAGCATTCTTTGTTGCGATAAATAAGACTGCAGCCTCGAAGTCGTAGGCACATGTTTGTCTTAACCTGTTTTTCAGTCATGGACAGTTGTATGTGGCACTATCACGTGCGACGTTTTTTGAGAATGTAAAAGTTGAACTAAAACCAATAAGTCGATGTACTTCTAACGTTGTTTGGAAAGAAATATCGTAAATTTATAGATTGATTTATGTTTATTGTTTCATTAATAATTACAATATAAGAATATTATTTTATCTTCTGTGTTTGTTCTTTATCTTAAAACATTCTTCATTTCTAACACTTAATTACTTCTAATTTTTATGCTTCCATTTCCTTTATTTTACAATGCTTCGTAGCACCACGGGCAGCCTAGTTAAACATTTAAAAAACTTCGTATCACTATTTTTCTTCGTTGAAATCACCCTAGAAAGTAAGCAACGCTGCCATAAAGATGTGTAATTTTGGTTGCCGATCTCTCAAGGAGTATAATCTCCCATCACTCTCGTCATCCTTTCTGCTGACGACTATAAATTATTTCGAGAAATCAGATCATTTCCGGATGTTGATGATCTCCAAAATTACATCTCTGACATCTTGGACTGGTGTAGTACGTTGAACTTGAAAATAAAGCTATAAAAAATCTTCTTTTCTCACTATTTATTGAAGGAGGAATCAAATCTCATCTGCTTATTTCATTGAAGACAATCCTATCGATAAAGTTTCTTCTCAAAAGGACCTTGGAGTGGTATTTGACGAAAAACTTTCAGTTGGATGGCTTATGTCGCTCCGTGTGCAGTTAAATGAAGCAATATTGCGGATGGTCTCATTGTTGAGATAAGGATATGAAAAAATGATGATGCCCATCTCGGTGTCGTGTCAGGGGGCGGGAGAGAGGGGATTCAATATGGCCGCCAATATAGCTGATTTACAGTATAAAGTCGACTATACTGTAACAATTGCTGCTCCTACTGCCGCGGACATGGTGTCAAACCATATATTTTCACTTTGACGAAGATCAAAGCTTCTGCCGAATTATTTTTTCAATATATGTTACAATATGGCGACTGCGCGCATGTTTAGTAACCGAAGTGAAAGCCATCATCATTATAAAAATGTCGTTTCATCGGCTGAAAGTGATATGTTTTGATGGTCAAATATCTTAAGAATTGTCTGGAAGTTTCACAGCAATAATGTAAGTACTTTGAGATAATGGCAGTGGTGGCTCGTGGCTGGAAAAAGAGTCGGGATCCGCAATGCGTTTTACGCGACTGCTGCGTTGCATATTTGTCTTGTTTTCTGTTTGGTATCACTGAACACGAAAACGATTGTTTAGATAATATTTGGCGTTTATATTTAAATGAAACTTGAGGAATATATGAAGCATATATGAAGTAAGGCTCAGATATGTTGGTTTGTATGTGTGATTGTGTATGTACGTGCAAAAGTGGTAGATTGGAAAATGGATTCCTTGCTGTCATTGGCCTATGGAATCAATGCATGTTCGAAGCGAAACATTATGATTCTGGCTGATGGTAATATGATTATTGTTCTTAAGAAGCTATTGCTCTCAGGGAACGACTGTGTACTATGTGTTATAGTAAATACACCTAACAATACTGTATGATAATTGCGTTGTACTTATTTTTATTGCTATACAGTTCACTTCTTCGGTGAGCACCTTCAATGCAAGATCAGACTACATTGTCAGGCATGTATTCATTAATACTGTCTGGAAATTTACTTTCCTTGTTTCTTCAATTACAGTAGTAACTTAAAACAAATTGTGTTTTGTACATTGAACACTTGCTCAGATAAAATACCCAGATGGCCACCACACTTTTACCGGCGTCTATGCCAACTGCGTATGCTACCGGATGCCATAAATGTAGATTATCCAGGAATGGTCTCTGTGTGAATAACATGCATGCTGTTGACATATTTCACATTTTGAAGTATGTTTCTCGTGAAGTAGTATTGTGTAGTATATTTCTCGTGAATTTTTCAATTTCGCCATGTAATTATTTTTTTGTTATTCTCTTTTGTTTCAAGATTGTATGCTAAAAAGATAACATTTATTGAACTGTATTAGAAGGGATGCATTTTCTAGCCAGAGACGAGTGTTCTTCAGAGAGACGGAAACGGAAGAGACTTGTACTGTGTGTTTCCTTTGTAGCGTTACGACGAAAGAAAAAGTAGTTCGAAATCCGGGGAAACAAACATACGCGTTGTTATCAGAGTGTGAAGACGTCAAAGCAATAAGTTGAAAGTCTCCTATATTCGAAGCAGAAACGCATCGTTGTACGCGTACTCACATTCCAGTATACAACAAGGCCTTGTGTTTCTTTTGCGATGGAAAAGAAACAAAATAGCATTCACTTTGTCACGTCTCATATGATACTAGTGGTTCGAATATCAAGAAAGATATGGAAATCTCTGGAAACAACACGTGAAAAGTGAGACTAAGCGAATGTTTGGATCCAACCGACGCCCACGCCAATGATGTGCGTTATCATAAAAAATGTTGGGCAAAGAATGTGACAAATGTAATACACTGAAAGAATAATAAGAACCAAGCTGAGGACCGCAGTGCAGCGGTAGTTGTGTCTGATGTTCAATTTATCAGCGCGGTAGAGGATTTTCTTGAATCTGGGAATGTGACTTGCATTGTTGATCTCCACATATCGTACCTAAACATATGCTATTCGAATAGCGTTATGGGAAAGGAGTCCCTCAGGTTAAGTGGCGATCTGAACCAATTTTTTCTGACGAAATTTCTGATGTAGATTTCTCTAAGCCAACGATTGACGATCGTGCCGATCGCCTAGATCAGACACGTTGATCACAGCGCCAACCAACATACCACTCCAAACCCGTTCGACATTCAAGAGCCTCTGTCTGTCCACAAGATTGTCTGCCCATCAATCATTACGAAGTGCATGTGTGATTCAGTTCTTACATCAATCTGTACCTTATATGCGTGTCAGGGAAATCGAAGAGGAAATTGCACAATCAGAGCTAAAAAGAATGGAAGAATTCAATGCCAAGTATATTCCTCTCGATTCATCCACTTCGCTATGGACTACATTGACTTCCAGGAAGATACAACAGATGGCGAGGCAACTCTTCACACTACGGTGCTTATCTTTTATCAGATAATAGAAGATGATATTCCATTAGAGCTGAATCTAATATTTCCAAATGAAAACACGATGAAAATACCGGACAATATCTACGAAGTGGTGACATTCTATTCGGAAGATGATGAGTATAACAAGCCCGAATTTACAAGCAAACATCTTGCCTGTTACCGACAAAGAACATCTCAACTGTGCTTATGAACAAGATATGTTATGAGTAATAACAGCAAAATATGGAAGTCACAGAGATGCTCAAGAAGAAGACTACAATGAGAAATGTGATGGACCCCGATGTACATGGGCTGTGCATAATTCTCTTATCTGCACGGCAAAACCAAAACACACATATCAGTATTCCCACTTCATCCACAAACACCCACTGACAGCCGTTCTATTTATCTCTATGAAACACTTTGAAAATGTGAACAGGCATGTCCGAGATCAAAATGACAGTGTTGATCTAGCACTATGCAAACCATGACGACAACAACTGCACAATGTGTCGATCGGAGAAGGAATGGATTTTGTTACCAGGTGACTTACCTGTACATATACAAATTGCAATGATACGAGCTCTTGGAGTATACATTGATTCTAGTGATATCCCGGAAATTTGGATAGAAAGCGGTCTCTACAGCGAAACAAGAGTTCAGCATATCTTAGAAAGAAAACCTGTTCGACAATCATTTCGTGTACACATCATGACTTTCCATGCAATGCATGTTCTTCTGTTGGGCGAATGCTACAAATAAAGTGACGCCATGAAACAGCATTGTGAATCATTAGCTGCAGACATCATACACGCCTGGAGAACGAAAGATTGGTTTGTGGTATCGGGCGCCACTACAAAGCTTAATGAAGAAACAAAAACTACACGAGAAGCTGGAAGCTTCGTGAATATAAAAGCTGAGGATAATCCCACTGTCTGCACGGTGAAAAGATATTTGGATATGGTAAAATTACTCTTGGCATTTACACGCTCGGTTCGCGACGCAGATTGGGAACTCTGATTGGCTTCATTTTATCAGTTCACCAAATAATTTTTCATTCTATATTTGCGTAATTACGTGATGCTGATCACATGACATGTTTGGGAAATGGGTGTACTCAGAGAAGAAAATCAACAGGTTTATGATGAACTGGAAAGTGGCAAGTAGGTTGTTAACAAAAGTAATGTTCCATTTTGTTGCTTAGGCACCGATGAACTGCTTGAACAAGAGAATCGGAAGAGGAAAGTAATTGGAGGCATCGTGCGCATTTCCAATAGAAGCCAAACGCTTAACAAATTCTTGCTAGCGTCACCGTTTGTGGCGAAGATATCATCTGAATGTAAAACCATGATCACTCGCATGTCAAGAGATAGAAATGTATACCAGGAACTCAATGTAACAGCTTCCGCCAAGCAAAATCGTTGTGTTAGGACATTGGTTGAAAGTTTTATGTTCTTCACAAATCCTTTCCAACAAGAAGGCGGAAGTCGGGTGAATCTACTAACAAAAACCGTTGCAGCAGACAAGGTGACACAAGATGTGTGCAAATTGCCACACATTGGTGAGACACTGCATAATAAATTTGTTGAATAAAGGATTGAAGGTAATGCAATCCATCTCTGGGACACCATGATACAAACGAAACTGCAACTGTGGAAAACTACAAAGAAGAAAGTCAAAGTTTCAGCTGGTAATTGCTGGTAAAAGCTGGTAATTGAATTGAGGGAAGACCGAGGATTGTTCGATCGTTTTGTTGTTTTGTACAGATCACAGCCAGATATAGATATGAAAGAGTGCTTGGGACATACGAATTATCGGTGATTCCAGGAGCTCTTTTCGAAGTAGATGCACAATGAATCACGCAAGTGACAAAAGCAGGCTATTGCACCATATTGAAGAACTTATTCCCGATAATATTATTTTGCCTTCAGCAAGCAGTTGCCTTTACTGAGGATATGTCGATCAACAACAAGCAGCCAGTACCATATTCGACTGTTAATGTTGATAGAATGGCTGAGTGGCATTAAATTGAACTGGAAGAAGCAAATACATGCCTTGATCTATCAAATCAATTTCCTCAAATAATTTTGACCAATCATAAACATTTCTCTGAAATTCATGTCGGGTTCGATACGTGCAAAGAAGGTTCTTCGAAAACTGCTATCAGACATCGGCGAGAGAAAGGAGTTCATCCTGTGGAGTACAAAATTACATCTACTATGAGTATAAAATCAGTACCTCTTAAAAAATTGCTTACATATATTCATACCAAAGACTCTGTTAGTGCGCTCTCTAGTCAGAAGTTAGTTGAGGCTGCCTACCGGTGTAGTAGCAATGTCGTAGATTCCTTTGGTACAAGAGCAGAATCAACTTTCCTCGATGTTGGTGACCTCACAAGCACTCACGAAGAAACCGACACGAAGATAATTCTTCATGCATACCATGAATCTGTGCGAGATGTCTCCTCTGTCTCATTCTCTCCAGATACGGATGTACTAGTTTTTGCAGTTCACAATTATCATCTTCTGGCTAAAGACGTCACCTTTGTAGTTACTGGTGCTAAGGTAAGGAAGATTCCACTTACCGCAGTGTATAGAGCTCTTGGACCATCAAATATTTTCGCTCTATCCGGAATGCACGCCATATCTGGTTGTGACAAAACACATAAAGGAAAGGAAAGGCAAGGCTGTGTTGTTTAAAGGAAAGGCATAAACGTCAATTTGGCGAAGATTCATAGATGCTGGTGAACACGTTATAACATCTCTGGCTTCACTTGGTGAGGCAGAGAACATTACAGAAGAAACATACCGAGAAATTGAAAGGTATGTTTGCACAGTGTACTCACGACCAAGTCATAATATACCCATAAATTCATTAAAGGAATTGCGGTGGTAGTTCTTTACTCATAAGCAAACAGATTCATGTGCAATGCAACTTTGTCTGCTTCGTGTCCTGCCGTACGGAGGGCACATTATCAGTGTATAGAGTGAAAACGATTATTGTAGCACACCCACAACTTCCCACTCCATATAATTATGGTTGGACAAAAGATATTGAATGTCCGAATTCAGTACCCTGCGATCTTTCTTGTGCTCCTGAAGAACTAATAGCGCTTATAAAATGTTCATGTATTCGTAGTCGTTGCCGACCTCCATGCGAGTGTACAAGGCCCAATGTACTATGTGTACTTGTTCCGGTGGAGGCAGCTGTGTGAAAAAAATTGAAATGAATTATATGAATTAGTGAGAATGAAAGTTCTGGAGAAGAACGATAATCAAAGTAAAGACACCACTTCAATAGTACTGTGAATTCTCAGTTCGTGCATACGTTATCATTGAGTGTTAAGGGAATAGTTTTTTTTTTTTCATAAATGTGTGTAAATTGCCTTTGTTACGCCTATTGTATTTATGTAGTGAATAATCTGGAGTACATTTTTTCATTATACTTCATGTAACGCGTAAATATAAACACGCTTCTCTTCTCTATCCATTAATACGATCTTTAACTCAAACGTAATATTAAGTTCATATTTTTAAATATATTGTTCACATATATGTTTATTCCTGTATTTTAGGTCAAATGCTTCCTTTCAACTCATTTTAGGTCAAATCACTAAAATATATTGTGTCAATGACTTTAATAACTTTATACACCCATTCCTGGCATACACTATAATACCTTATGAAATACTTCGTTCGTACCCTCCGTTACAAGCAGCTCCACCTCTTTTCCCAGCCACGAGCCGCCACTGCCATTATCTCACAGTATTTCTGATATTACTTTGAAACTTCCAGACAATTCTTAAGATATTTGACCATCGAAACATATCGCTTTCAGCCGATGAGACGACATTTTTTTTAATAATGTTGACGATCTTCACTATGGTTACTACACATGCGCGTAGTCGCCATATGGTAATAAACATACAGAAAAGAAAAAAAAATCCGCAGAAGCCTTGATCTTCTTGAAAGTGAAAATATATGTTTTGGCATCATGTCCGTGGCAGTAGGAGCAGCAATTGTTACAATAAGGTCGACGCCATACTGTAAAGCTGCTATATTGATGACCACATTGAATCCCCTCTCCCCCACCCACCAGACGCGGTACCCAGATGATCACCATCACTTTTCCATATACTTATACATAGTTTTCTACAATGAGACCATCCGCAATATTGCTTCATTTAACTGCACACGGGACATATTTTTGGATCATAACAATGCCCACTATTTTGTTTGCTGATCACGTAATCTCTATAACTAACAGTTATATGCGCTTACTTGGTCTTCTCTATATATTTACATTCATTGAGTATGTTCTACAAAACCTTCATCTCACCTAAAATTGAATATTGCTCCCCAATGTGGAACATGGCTAGTATTTCTATCTCATATTGATTCTGTTCTGAACATTTTTCTTGCTATAGTCAAAAGAAGAATACCATCAGTACGTAGTTTAAGCAAACCAGAGTTATTATCCGTTCTTGGTCTCCACGTTCCCTCTTCTCGTCGCAAGCTGGCAGATTTGATATACTTATACAAGATACTTGATGTGAATCTTAGAACTGGAGAAATGTTACTTCCGTGTTCTCGTGCAAATAACCAGAATTAATAACTTGCTTCATTGTACCACGCCTAGGTATACTGGTACACTGCAGCGCTCCTTATTCCATAGACTAGTAATTATGTATTATACAATAATCTTGATCCAAATATTGATATTTTTGAATCTGTAAACACTTTCCATCGAACGCTAAATACCAATATGTGAGTTTATTCCTCTTGTGTATTATAATCGTTATGCTGTTGATATTACTTGCTGTGTTATGTGTGGTCTTAACATTTCATTTCATATTATTTAGTTTGTAGTAATGTTACTTAGTTTATAGTAATGTTATTTAGTTTGTAGTAATGTCATTTAGTTGGTTGTAATGTTATTTAGTTTCTGTGTAAAATGGCAACTCCAGCTGTATCTGAATTGAAACGTAATAAATATGATAAATAAAAATAAATAAAATCTATATAGGTAAAATCCAATTTAACGAATTTTAGAGGACTCTGGATTTTATTTCGTTATAACGAAAATTCATTGTAATGAACATTGTATTTGAGATTCAGCGCGGATTTCAAAAAGCTTCGTTCTAACGGAAATTTCCTTAAAATGACATTCGTCCTAAACGAAGTTTACCTGTAGTTATAAGCAAAGTTTAAAAAGTATGTAAATTTGGTTCTCCGCGGCCATCAATAACTAGATTTTGCCACATGGTTGCCAATTTTGACCTAAATTGTTCTAATTGCGACGTTCTAGTTCGAAAACCAAAGGCCTATCTGAAAAATAGGAAAAGTATATAAAAGAGGACTGTTTCATTTTTTTTATAATTTGCATGATAATTTATTGTAGTTCTTGGCTAATTTTAATATGATGGTGCATTATTATGTAACATTCATGTAAATTATTTTAACGTCAATATGAAAAATAATTTATGAGGCCACAGTGATTACAAATGGCAACCGAATTTTTTTTTTCCGGTGGCCTCGTTAGCTACTAAATTTTGGAGAACTTTTTAAACGCTGGTTATAAGCAAAAACAAAAGAGTGAGCTGTTGTTGTTTTTGTCTACCCTTTAATACGTATACGTTGAATGCAGGGTGTTTCAAAATAACACCGACAAATCCACCTCACGGGATTCCTGACAGGTAAAGAAATATAGACCATCGAGGGCGGACAAATGCTCCGTTTCCGCGCTATAAGTAAAATTGACTTTAAAGTTTGATATTTCCAATACCGTTAACAGTAGAACTGAGGCGGTATCGTACCCTCAAAGACTTCAGATCTGCTCTATCCAAAAATATATATTCCAAAATTGTGAAGTGGATGAGCAAGGGAATGCACGAAGGAAGTAGAAGATCCCGTACGTTCCCTGGAATAAATAGTGGCTCAAAATAAGCAGGAGTAAGACGAATTTCCGCATGAGTACAGATGATAGACGTAATAACCGCCATACAACAGTCCTTTTTACTGATAAATACTCCAAAAGTTAATTAAAATATATGCAATTATTACTCCTGTTTGTTATGAAACCACTCATCTTATTTAAAACTTGTTTCGCAAAGGAAATCTGTCTGGTGCAAACGAACTATTCTTACTTGCTGGAAAGTAGTTCAATTCATGCTTATTGGGTCCACTTTTACATCAGAGAATTTCTGTGAATCCTGTATTTCCTTTGGGGAATTTCTTGCGCATCCATTGCACAATTTTTTAATATGCATTTGTGGATAGAGCAGGTCTCAAGTCATTGACGACACCACGACACCTCAGTTCTACTGTTAACAATATTATAAATACAAAATTCTAAAATGCATTTTGGCCAAGCTTTCGGCAGCCTATAACGCCGAAACTAAGCACTCTCGATGGTCTATACTTTCTTAGTTTCATGTCAGGAATCTCGTGAGGTGTTTCTGTCGGTGTTATTTTACAACACTCTGTATAGTGTAACGAAAGCATCACGAAAATATAAATACGGATCAGATGAGAGTGTCTTCCTTCCTTCCTTTCTTTCTTTCTCCTTTGAAATGAGCATTAATTTCAAACTATAGTCTACTTTCCGTTTCGGTAAAGAAGAAACATGTCTTGTTATCTTCAAAATTACTACAATACCAAATAAGCTACATTCACTTTATCTGCGCAACCATTTGAAACTTTCTTGTCTCAATGCCATACTTTAGGGTATTGTTTACAAACAGTCTGAAAGTCTCCAAATAGCATGTGTGTTTACATAAATTCAGTTTGCTTCCCACAATTCTGTTTTCTTCCGAGGGGGAAAAAAAGAGAAAAACTTACAGATGTTACATGATAAGCCAATAATATTGTTAGATGCACAGAATCCTCTTCTCTGCGTACACGCTATTTGCTGTATGCCATTATTTTTTTTAAGGTTGCGGTTGTTGTAATATGTGTACGTGGGAACGGATGTGTGGCATTACGCAATACAACATTCAATGAAGTTTGCTTCTCCTCTGTATACAACGAAATAGCGTCATTTTTGTTTGCGGTGGATATACACACACCCACGTAACATGCACATCAACGGTACAGAAGTTAGTTCGGCAAGGGAAGAGACATTAATGAGAGCGGGAAGAGGGCAAAGGACATCAGTTTTTTTTCACACCTGTCGAATGAAATTGTCGAATAACAGAGATGAAACGTGGATGTCACACTAACCTCAGTGGTATAATCTTGCCGTAACCAATAGTAGCAGCGCTAGATTACCTTTGCTACCATAGTAATCAGTTAATCACTATGCTTTCTACCTAAACAGGTGAGAATATACGTTTCCCATCACACACACTTTCGATATTCATACTGCGAGTAACACATATCCTCTGAATAGAGTTGTCAACTGTGTGAAATAAAATTACCGGCACCTCCAATGGTAACTAGTGGTTACATAAACCACAGGGAAACATAAACTGCCCTGAGAAAGGCACAAAAGAATAGAAGGTAACTTCTCCTTGTACAGGAAAAGGATAAAAGTAGAACTGGTGAACAATAGATAGAAACACCCCTTACTCCCAAAAAATGAAAAGTGGAAATTACAGACCTGTCGATCTAAAGAAGTACCAATGCGTGAGGTTTACCAAAGTGGAAGGAGTAAAATGCGGGAGACTGCGTGAGAAACTTAAAACATACCAAAGAGTTAGATCAAGGACGTTAATTATCATAAAATTACTGTAAAAAAAACACACACACAGAGTACGGTAACACGTAATTTCAGTTTTCAGAGTAGGCCTAGGTCTTACTTCAAAAATTAAATTAAACTAACCTTTTAAAAGTGATTGAAATAGTTTACGATCTTATCAGTTGAGGCACCCATTTCCAAACGGTTCCTTGTCCAAAATTTTTTTGAAATTGAGATTGACTTCATTTTATCATTTTCTAATAGATTGATAACATTTCGGATTCCAAACCGTCTTCAAAATTATTTAATTATCGTAAGAAATCAAAAGACAGAATTCTAATTAACAGTAAAAGTTGTACATATTTTTATATTTTTCAATAACCTTTTGCAAGAAGGTAAAATATTGGTAAACTAATACTTCTACAACTTTAGATTATATTCATGGCTATACATTTGCCCTAGCTTTGAAAAATAAAAAGTGTTTTTTTTTTATTTCCCAACATTTATGGCGCTTGGACAAGGACCCGTTTGGAAATGAACGTCTCAGTTCAACAATTCTTCCACATTTTGCGTGAGAGTTGACATATCTGAAACTAGGACAGTTTATCCCTCGACTTTAATACATCAAGAATGAACGCAACTAACTGATTTGTCACGATATAGGCCAATTTTTCAAGAGAAAGAACAATATTTAACAAGTAAACCACACTACCATTTCACACAAGAAAGTTAAGTAACGCCATAGAATGCACCTAAAAAGAGTCCGAAAATTAATCGAAAAAAAAAATATGGTAGAATTGCCACAAAGAGTGCAGAGGGATACCGTAACACGTAACAAGGAAGGACAGACAAAAGACTGGGAAAGCAGTGACCGTCGAGTTCGGAGTTGGTAGTTGGTATACCCGGATTCCAGATTTGACTCTCGTCTCCGTTCTAGAGATTATCGGAAATAAAATACCGGTGTTGTTTAGGGCCGGTAAGAGGTCTGTGCCAGCTTTAACCAGAAAGGTGGTAAAATTTCCTGCCCTACCGGTAAAATTCCGGTTGGTTGGCAATGCTACTACCTCTGAAAGATTCTGGAAGCTTTGAAATATGTATGTGCCCGTTTCGACTCGTTAGTTAGGCCTAATAACAAGTTTCTAACACATTTTTATGGTCTCAAAACTTAATTTTAAAAGCATTTTAGATAATTTCGTTTTCTAATTTCGATTAACATTATACAAAAGAAATTAAAGTACACAAAATTTACTTAAATTTGGCTCCAGAATCATGCTAATCCTTAGAAACAATGAGCCGCAGGCACAATATATACATACATGTAAAATTCAAGTAGATAATAAAATTTATCCGTTTTCATTTGCATTATCTTAGTTGTGTTAAATGTTAACTCGACAGTAACTAACCTAATCTCGGAGAACACAGTTAAAAGGCATACTGAAAGGCAAAGCTATTATGCTTATTTTCAGAGTTCTGTTATTTAGAATTCTATATTGAGACAGCAATGTGATATTTAGTATTGACTGCCAAAGATATTCTGCGCATTCAAAACAAGGTTTTAATTAATGAATTTTAATAAATATTGTTATAAAGAATAGAAGTATTGTGGTAGAGAATAGTTTGAAAACTGTTAACAGTGACGACATTTTGTCGTCTCATGGACTTCATCACTGATTAGTACGTTTCGGGTTGGTATAAAACTTCACTTCACGAGAGTGGAAGAGAGACCAAAGCCAAATTACTCTCAACTGTGTTGGTAATCGAAGATCTAGCTAGTCTAATATTGGAAATTAGTTACGTTAGTTAATAAATAAGTTAGGTGGTTACTCTTTTCTGTGCTTTAAAAACTTGAATGTTATTTTATGGCCATTAGGCATTTAAGACTCAGGCCGGGATAGAGGAAGGGAAAAGATTCAGGAAGGTGTTGGCCACGCCCTATGTTGAAGGTGCTATTCCGGCATGAGCCTTTTGTGACTGAGTAAAACCCTTGGAAAAACCTCAGTCAAGATGGTCGGCCAATGGAATTGAACTCACGACCTTCCAATTGCTACCTTAGCGTTCTACTACTGAGCTACGGCGGGTCGGTCTGTGCTTTAAAACTTTTATAACGTACGTCTGACATATGCCCCTGAGGATGTTAGCAGGAAGGTTAACGAAACGATCGTCCGACTTTAATCAAATAAAAACACATAGCAAATGCGGAAAAGCCGCCCTTTCCCAGCGCTTATAACCTCATCATCATCATTATCACTAAACTAACCTTCGCCCCATGTTGTAAATATAACCAAAGATGCATATCGTCGTCGGAACTGCAATACCCGCTATGTGGCAAATCATCAATTTTTCAGGAAGGCCAAAAAACCGATTTCTGTAGTACAGTCTTGAATACAATTTACTTATTTTAAAGCTGTTATATCTCAAAAAGTAGAAGTTATTTTCACATGAAATTTTTCTAGATTATGCGTAGTACACAGTACTATAAACTGGTGCAAAACATGAAAAGTTAAAAAATGCCACATAGGGGGTATTGCAGTTCCGACGACGATATAGAAACCTAGGATTTCTTGTTAGAGCAACCAAAGAATTTGCAAATGGTAGCACTTTGAAAACTCTTTACTATTCCTATGTTTGGTCCAAACTAGAATATGCCTCACTTATATGGAATACCTCTGTGAAAGCAAGTTGTCAAAAGATCACGTACAAAGCAAATTTTTACGTTTTCTTACATACAAATGGACTTGTTTCTACCCGAAATACGAATCATACAATTTAATTGATAGCTTTACATTTCAGAAACTTTAACAAAGACGAACATTAAAGGAACCTACTTTTCTTGTACAAACTTATGCGCAATAAAATAGACTGTACCGAATTAATTGCAAAAATATGTAATTATTAAGGTTCCGTCCCTCAGAACATGCAAGGGAAATAGTAGCCTATTCTATTGCAGAAAAGCTCATATAAATGAATTAAATGTGTCACCTACATGGAGAACTAGCGCTACATATAATGAAATAGTTAAGAATTGTACAAATTTGGACATATTTGGAAACTCGGAAGAACTTTACAAAAAATTAGTACAGAATATATTGTAAAAAACTAGAGAAAAAAAAAACTATTTCGACAAGTAAGAAAAGAAAAGGGTATATATAATTGTTTTACTATTTGTATTATTAAATGTAACAATTATTGTAGACGCTATAAATAGGCATTAAGTCCTGTTGTGTCGATGAAAATAAATAAATAAAAATGACGAAGTTTCAAGTTCGGAAACATGTAAAGGTCCGAAACGTCTGGGGAACATGGCAGATGTGGTAATATTTGGAAGATACAAGTCTTCATCAGTCATCTGAATCTTACACTAGTCCCCTTTTATGCACGACATTACCATCTTCATCCGACCGCGACAACAACCCGCTCTGTACAACAGTTGAAGCATATGGGTGATTTTATGCACCTGCGTCAACGTTTCCTGCTCCCGCGTTCTGAAAAACATGCCGTCGTATTTTAGATAACGGGAGCATCAAAATCAGTGAGGTACATCGTAAATACATGGCTTTGAATAGGTATGTATGTTTATTCAAATGCGAAGCTTGTATTTTTCAGTCGAAATGTTACCACGCGTTTTTGAGTCCAGTTGTTCAGAGGTTTTTCTCCAAGTGTTTATCAAACGGGAATATCCCATGGTACTGACTATCTCATTATGTGAAGAGAGTATACACGGATCCATCTTCACCTTTCGCATGCAACAAGGCACTGGAAACACTGCTCACCAACACTCATGACACGAAGTAAGTGCATACAAAGGTACGAAAAGAAAACGCGTCGTAGTCTGCCTTGGTGCTGCGTGCACAAAACGCCATGCATAAAAGGGGTTTTAACCTTGTCAGCGAGCGCATTGGTCACAGAAAAGAGCACCATCTTTAAACGTTTACCACGCACGTCCTTTCAGTTTGTTTTTATCCGTAATTGTTGCAATAAATTAAAGGTCATCTGTAATTGCGTCTCTTCAAGGCAAATAATCAACCATTATTACTCCTTCAGTATCCCAAAAAGCGTTAGTCATCATCTTTGCAGCAGACTTTGATGCTCTCAACTTTTTGAACCAGTGGGGGAGGATGGGTAATTCCATTGTTTCGATCTTTCTTTAAATTCAGAATCAAAATAATGAATGCAAATTTCATTTTCAGTAACGTATTGCGCTACGGACTGATCTTCATCCTCTTAAAATTTCGCGAGAATGGCCTTGCAGAATGTCACACCGTTAAGTTTCTGAAATTCCAAAACAAATCGGGGTATCCAGCTTGGTGACATCTTTCTCATACTTAAAGTGTCCCTGCTTGGTTATATATGCCTGAAATTCTTCGTTCTCTTTAAGCAGTTTTCGCACTTTATCTGTTGTTACCGTGTTCGTCTTTTAGCTATGTTCTTTCACGTTCTAAAAACAGCAACCCAACTTTCAAAAGTACTATATCCCCTGCAATGTATTTACCATATCTGTTTGGATCTACGCTGGTGACAACCCCTTCAGATGCAGTAATTCAATCACTGCTCAAGAACTTGAATTGGGTCTCTTCAGCCATTGTTACGAACACGGGTCACCTCAAATACCTGAAAAAAAATACAACAGTTTAGCGACAGGTCTACAATTTGTACGTTAATAAAATTCATCAATCTGTGAGGAGATTATGCTCAGGCTGAAAAAGTTTTCTACACCCCTTGTATGTAACCGAGTGAAATGCTTATTCACTTACAAGTGACATTTGTGCAACAGCATTCACTGATTTTCATTTTGCTGACTGATGTTCGTTTGTTTCCTAATTTATGATGATCAGTGTGTACACAGAATCCATGCACTTTCCATTACTGTTCCACTGTTAAAGAAATATAACAATCAATTAGCAATTTAGGGACTAATGCCGATAATGGATACTGTTAGTAATTATTTGCGCGCAGGTGCTATAGTATATAAATATTTATATGGAATAAGTCAATCTTTTCTTCCTTTCCCTAGGGAAGTAATGTTTGCCAATAGTCTCGTCTGGTTGTGGGAATGTTATTTCGTAAGAATAGATTCAGTTGGAGACTACGTTACGTAATATTCTTGCGGTAACTTCAAACCAAATTCTAAGTGTTATTAACAAGCATACTTTATGTTGCATTCTTTGTCCTGTTTTAACGATCGACTGACAATTTTTCTTGGTGCGGTAAAAAAGTTCCGAGGCTGGTTTAATCAATACTATTAGCTTCACTAGTATTTTCGTATCTAATGTAGTTTGTATCAGCAGCTAGGAATGAGTCTGAAGCAACTGACGTGAGTCGAAAACGATGTCCATGACGGTCCGGTCCATATTTTGACGCTGTGTATACAAATATTGAACAATACACACAAAAAATGTTTTTATATTTACTGGAATCTGATCCAAATCTGCAATTTTAAATACACGTATTACCAAACACAAAGTTTTCGTGTAAGGGTAGCCGTAGATCAAGAAAACGAATTGGAGAGGACCAAAGCGAAGCAGATCGGTGCCGTACAAAACCTATATATTTAAATGGCGCATACTGCAACTGAGCGCAATAATTGAAGCATACACAAATTACGAGTTTAGTACGGCACCGCTTTGATTCGTTTTGCTCAGCTCCAACTTGCTTACTTGGTGCATGACTAACTTTAAAGAAATAAACACCCAAATCCCTTGTTGTTAAGATGAAACTTATTGTAAGTGAGGCTTGACACGGAGACAAAATTTCCAAGTACCCCGAATGAAAGCAATGAAGATGGTGATGAAATCGTCGCTTAATATATGTAGAGAGTTGTACTGCGAGGATTATTATTAGGTATGAAAATGCGGCTCCAAGCGTAAAATGCTAATGAGAAGCCCCGTTGGAAGGCTTAGCAACAGAAAAGGACGCATAATATTGGTCAAGCCGTCGAACAGACATAAAGGAGGTTAGACTAATCCGTCATTGTACACAAAACAATAACTTTTCTTATACACAAAACTGTGCCACTATTAGCAACTTACAAACACTCTTCTCTTCGAATTGACTCAATATTTCTGTTATTATTTATTTCAAGTTTTGCCAAGACAGAAAGAGACAGGGTGTGGTGTCTTCAATTCTACCGATTCTTTAAGTACAGAACGAAGAAACTTTCTCTTCGTTGCTTTTTCTGTTTAACTTATTATCTGTTGCAGTTAACAGTAAAGTGTTTAGAGGTCTCTCTTTAACGCGGTTTCTTCAGAACAGTGATAAAAAGAAACCACACAATAAAGAAGATTATGAAAGCAAAAGTCTCGCAAGCAATCAGAATGAACTTTGTCTATTTGGTCAACCTTTAATTTATTTCGCAAAGTCCTTTCTTTTTTAACTACAACAAGATAAATGACTTGGCGATTATAGCAAAGTGCAGAAGCATTGAAGGTGTTTACACACTTCTCTCTCTACAATGTAAAAATCTAGGAAATACCTGTAAATCATTCTCATAGTAAATTTGCATTGTAAATCTATATTTTAATGGTTAATCCTGCTATTTATAGTTTCTAGGTTACAGTCTTACAATTACGAATTCAGGAAGGGTGACTTTTATTAATCTTTACTGTACGCATCCTTCGCGTCTTTGCGTTCTATGACTGAGGGTAAAACTGAGGATCAGTGGCTTAAATCTAGGATCATCCTTTAGTACGTCTCACTTCGTGGTCACGCACAACAAGTTCTAGTGCATTACATTCCGTATAATGTTAATACTGTTAGTGGTTTATCAAAAGACAGGTCGCATAGACAATTTATTTAGTTTCACGTAATGTATTTTTACTTATTTCTAGAGATAAATTAACCATACCAAGAAAATCAGCCAAAGACGGAACAATAGGTATTGTTCTGCATGCGAAGGAAGGTAATGGTCAAAGTTATGCTGTGAGGACTGGTGGATGCTTTTAATGAAAAACGCCCCCCCCCCCCAAAAAAAAAAGACCATCCCTTATGGAGACACTATATTTCTCATCTTTACATCGCCTGGGTGTTTCAACCTGTCATATCTTACAGTTTCTTGCTATACCCGTTGAAACATGACTGTAAGAGGTAGCAGTCAGATGTCTACAAAAGGTACCATCCCAGTATTAGGCTGACGGATCCTAGGAAAATCATGATGAACCTCAATAAAGATGGCGCAGCAAAGTTAACGACTATAAACACTAGCTCAATGGCCTCCACAAGATCTGCAACAGCATCCCGGTACTTTTCTTTGACATTAGGAACCACTTCAGTTATGTATTTGTTAGTGAAATATAACTTTTACATAAAATATGCAATATAAAGAACCTTTTTATCAGTTTCGGAAGAACATTTCTGTCCCGTAAACATTCTCGTTACATATTGTCATTAGCGTGGTTCGGAGATGGATGGTATTGTCAATGGTTAGAATTACGGAATTAGGTACAATTATTGTTATTATACAATACCTCCTGCCTTATTATGTAAGACTACACTTGTTGACTTCACTAATAAATGTATTATTTCACACCAGTAATCACAAATTTGGTTAGATCTTAAGATCATTCAGAGTAAAAATGCCGCTATTAATTGAACGTAATTTGACTATCACCTCTGTCTGTTAATTCAACACAGGAAAGAGTTAATATAACAAAATGGAAGTGTCATACAAGCGCAAGCACTGGACTGGAAAGTGCATTAATATAGAAAAGTGTGATAGTCACAATGTGTTAACACCAGAATTTCGAAGCCGAAATGAGACAGGTAAGCTTACTAAACAATCTAGATAGAAAGTTGTCTCCCTTAACAAATTATGTAAAGTCAAGATCAAGTAGCAGAGCCTAATGTGAACATCACTCAGCAAACTTGGAAATAATCATTGTTTTTGGGAGGAGGAGGGGAGGGGGATTACGTTACGTGTTTATTTTATAAAGTTTTACAATTCTTTCGTCGATCTATCCTACGACATAGACGATCAGAGACGTGTTTATGAATGGAATTTGATATTTACGATTGTTGCTGTCCAAATTTAATTTATATTTAATTTATAACTGTCATGTTCAGTTCATATACATAATTACTTGAATTCAATTAACTGCTTCAAAAATTTCTGTAAATTATAACTGCGTTTATATAGCACCTCTGTGTCCTGGATTTATAAATAGATTGTATCAATATAGAAGCACTTTTGGAATTAAAGTACAGTAATGATAGAATAGACTATGTCTGTTTAGAGTGTGATTGGTCTATATACAGTTTCCCTTGGAAGTCGTGATTGAATGGTGCACAGAAAGTCAAAAATTTATGTCTGGTCATCCCACTGCCTCACTGGAAATCTATTTAATTGAATTAACATGAAAAATAATTGATCATTAGGAATGTACAATAGAGATAGAAAACTTTCAAGGAGTATCATTGCGTCGTCAACCACACGAAAAATAACGCTCTTCCGTCGTTAAGGTTCACCACCCCTAAAATGTACCATTGGGCTTATTTAGAAAATAAGTTTGTTTAACTTTTCAGTGTATCTTCTAAAATGCACATACTTCTTTGAGGTGTGTTTGGTCTATTTGCTAATTCAATTGTACTCAAGAAAAATGTGTGTTGATTGGGTTGTATAACATTCAGCAATTAGACGTGGAATAAGGGGAAGTTTTCTTGTTTAACTGAAAATAATCTTTCTGTTTTAAAGATAATACAAAACGACTGGCACTAAAACACCTATTACAAAAGGCACAGAGATTCTCTGAAAATCGCTGTATCTATTCAAACGTTACACTCGAACAGACTTTAAAATGCGTGCTTACGCTCCTTGGAATTAGGTCATGTTTCTACATCCTTTTTATGTACTCAACGGTGAGGTACTATCATGGCCAAAATTATGTTCACATGACTTTGTTATACACGAGTTTTCTCTAAGCCCAGCAGATAGGCCACCCAACTAACGTTGAGTTGGCGGTGTGTGATTCTGAGAGAGTGTGAGTGAGCGAGCAAGGGTTGGAATTTTCTTTTCTTTAAGAGAAAACATTATCACATGTCCTGGGTTCTGAAAAATATATTTATGATTTCTTGTAGTATATAGCAAATAATGAAAAACTTTAGAGAGTCCCATTTCAAACAATAAAATAGGAAACCTAACACCATTTTTATTTTAGGTGGGCCACTTGTTGAAGGGTACTGAAGAGTTTAATTCAAATTGTCTAATAGAAAAAGATCCTTACCGAATATGGAGAAACAAAAATGAATTTTAAAACCCATGGTTTCTTTCTTTTTTCTTTCTTAATGAATTCCATAGAACACTAACGTTATGCATGAGAGACAAGAGAAAAGGTTTGTTTCTATCAGTTCTTAAAAATAGGGCACGATGCACGATATTTATGCTTGATAATTTCTGATATTATGTTGTTATTTACGTTATTTTGTATGGGCTTGCCTATGATATTGTGTGTGCGTGCATGTGATAAACATCGAAACGAGTATGCTTTCTTCCGAGCACCGTACCTTACTTGGTAGAACGTTGGTTTCGTATTCGGGAGGACCTCGGTTCGGTACCAGCGGCTGACTGTCCTGATTTAGGTTTTCCCAGTGTTTTCCTCAGTCACGCCAGGCATATACCGGGATGGTACACTTCGCATCAAAAATATTGCGACAGCGAACGCCGTGCAGCTAGGTTACCCAAATGGCACCTTCTTATCCCATAATCGTTTCTAGTAAACAGACCCCCTCTTTCTCCTTCCTTCGTCTCGCCCATACTAAAATCAGCAAACATCATGAACATGTTTTTTTTAAATAGACATGTATTAGTATCGATAAAATGAAAGCGAGACGAATCAATATACATAAGTTGATCAAGGGAGAAATTTAAACATACAATGAAACATTGAAACCGATGGATGTCTGTAAGACAGAGGCAGAGAAATGAGAGAGAGAGAGAGTGAGAAAGAGAGAATGGGAAATAGAAGAAGAAGAAGTACAGATAAAAAATATGGAATTTAAACGTAGTAAAAAATATTAAGTTCAGTTCCCACAGTATAAAGTTCAATTCCCACAAATCAAATCTAACAGCAAGAGAGAAGTAAATTTATATTTTTGCAGGGTTATTCGAATATATAAAAGGTGCTTCAAAAATTCATTAAATCACTTTCAAAATGGAGACCAAACTTGGAGGTCAGATTAAATACTTATGATTTCCAGTGAAACTCCAGAGTTTTGATACACATCTAGGATAATGTCAAATGTGTAACACACATTATTTGTTTGCGCGGGGTTAGTCTGCAAATTCGGTGGGGTTTATTAAACATACTGGTTCGGAATACTTTGTAATCAAGGATGCTACCAGGATTTTCAGATTGGGGGCGTAAAGTCAAAATTGGGAGGGTGGACGTAGAGTTTTGCACAGTTTCTATCAACTTTTGTCCGCAACATGTTAAAGTTGGGGGTAGTCTCGAGAATTTGGACTGACATCCCCTACAGATGCCGGGGTCTAGCGGAATCACTGATTAAAAAAACAGTAGATACTGTAGGTCATGCTGACCCATTGATTCGATTTATACTTGATAACCCGTAGGATGAAGGAGAGATTTTAATTATTTCATTCCGTTTGAACAATGTTTCTTTAAGGGGTGACCAGGACCGGAGATATGACCCCGAGAACAAGAAAAATACGACGCCGAAATTCCCAGTTAAATAGGGTTTCCAGACCGGGTCAATCGGGTTACCGGGTCACTTATGTTTGGGTCAGGCCCTATCACCGGGTCATCGAAAGTGGCCCGAAATTATCTCTGGAAGACGCACAAAAGGAGAGAGTGTGTGTAAAGTAAGAGAAAAATAAAGATAAATAGATAGAGAGGAGAAGAAGAGAAAGACGCAGCAAAGATACGATAAGAATACAGCGACAAAGAGAGGAAGAGAAAGAGACCAATGAAAAACATGAAAATTACATTATCATTATGCTAAACAGAACACACGCACTGTTTACTCGGATTCTGACCAGTGATGCTCCATAGGTTCTCCATAACCCGCAGATAAATCTGTTTGAATACTTCAGTGTATGCGAAAAAGAAACTGGCTGGTGGGGAATCGAACCCAGGTTTTCAAATTAGAAGTCCCCCACGCTAGCGATACTCCACATTTGGCTGTATCCAGCACTTGCTTAACAAATGGTATAGTGTTTCTTTCTAAGAATAATAAAATGAAAAGTGCATATTTATGATCAATGACGTGTTGTTAACTTTCCACGTAACCCCCTGAGACTTGATTTGAACTTTCCCAACCAACATTCGCAAATCGTCTTCTTGGCTATAGTGACTCACTTCCTCCACTCAACAGTCGGAAATATTCTCCGTTTTGTATGAGAAGAGCTGATTAGATTATTCACGATTGCTTTGTAAAAAATCTTTGGCTTGAACAGGATTCGAACCAATGTTAGGTTGGTTTTGGACTGTAATTCCAGCGCGTTTCCTGTACTCCATTTTGCCAACGAGCTCAAACCCTATGAATAACCAAGTTCAAATGCGAGGAAAATGTAAAATTGAGTATATGTGTTTCATTTTTTCTGTATGTATTGTGTGGTAAGTAAACACATGTGTATGTATGTCCTTTTTGTCATATCAGATTATGAAATGAATATATTATATCAGTTTTACGAACAAACCCAGTTTGGATAAGTATTGCTACATTAAGATACGATCATTTATTGTTGTCTATTTTAACTAAACCAGCCTGAACGAATCTAACATCACCAAAACAAAATTGTCATTAACAAATCTAGAAGTTAAAACTTCAATTAAAAGTTCTAATACACTTCGTGCAACGTGATAAGTTCAACGCAACACAAATTTTAACTTTTGACAGATTATATTTTAAATATAATATCGGGTAATCTGAGCCTATTTTGATTTAACCAGTTTCAAAATATTAAAATTTCAAGGATAAGCGAGAGTGGGCGACTTCCGCTTTAGTAAGCCGCCATTTTAATTCCAGTGACTTGCGGGTAGACGCAAGTATTTTACGGTCTTTTTTACTATGATGCACTAAAACTGGATTCAACCTACTTTTGTAATACATGAAATGTAAACAATGAAACAGAGTAGTAGACATACATGCAACCAGATCCCGTGGGAACATCGACATAAACACATAATATGCTTTTAGTCAGTATTTCCATTTTGGAAGTTTCATACGAAATCCAGGCGGATCACAAGCTACAAAATGCAGGTTGCAGGATAAATTTGGGGGGCGGTCTTATGATGTTTTACTTCCTGCTTTACACAGTTCCTGTGAGTGAGTGGTTGGTAAAGATCGCTGCCTTATAATTAAGGGATCCTGGGCAGGAGTTTGATTCAAATTACTTTACCAAGGGCTCGGAACAGAAGAGTTATAACTATTGAACACAAGTTTCAGAACAAATCTATTCAATAAAGGGGTCGCGCGAGCCCCTCCAGCACAGCCCTAATCACGGGGTCAATTCTTGCTGGCGATACAAGTGGTTCGGAGTCCACATTAAACTGTAGATTCTATTCTTAGGACTTTATCTGCATCCAATGTAAGGCTATTGCAAACCACCCTCGGTTCGCCTTGCCCAGACGTTCGCGTCAGGATTTGCATTTGGGCAGAGCACCGATCATAATGAGGTTAAACACACATAAATGATTTTCATGAGGCGAAGAGAATTTTACGGGGGAATGGGTGGCAGATTCCATAGCGTCTTCCTGACTTCTTCATATATGGAAACGTTGTTCGTAGTTTGGTTTTCAACAACTTCTTAAATATTTCAGCAGAATTCCGTTTTCAAAGATAAGGAAATTTTAATTCGCTCCATTCTAAAATGTCACACATGAAAACGTCAATCAGCTTTGAAAGCTAAAGGAATGTCACATGTTGCCCTTTTGGTTAACTATTTTGACTTCACAAAATTCCGCTTAAAGGATACTGTGTTACTATTTAAAGATAAATCCAAAAATATAATTATTAGGCCCTATCATTATTGCCTATGAAACTTTCTGAAAACCTAATGATCCAATAAAAATTACTGTCCCGACGAAACCCAGTACAAATATGAGCAAGTGAACAAAAATTCTCAGTATGCACCCTGAGCAGTGATTCCGCCAGACCCTCTTCCTGTGGGGATGTCACCCCCAAATCCACCAACTTTAAAAAAAAGTCTGTCAAAAATCGATAAAAACGTGCAAAATTTCAGTTACACCGTCCCCATTTTGACTTTAAACCCCTCAAACTGAACATTCTAGCGGAATCCTCACCCCTAAGAAGAAAACCCTGGCTATGGGCCTGAGTCACTGGATCACAGGGACATGTTACCTTGTGTTTCTCTTTCTATATCTACATTTCACATCAAGTATTCAGATTTTCCGCACAAAATCTGGGACATGGAATCGGAAAGTCATATTGGGCATCCTGAAACAAAGTACTTTCAGAAACCCGAATTTACTGTGAGTTACTTTACTTTTAAAAAGTAATATATAATTTCCATACAAACTATTAAGTAGGTGCTACCATCTTGGTGCTAGAGTATAATTAACAGTGATTTTAGC